>WBMZ01010107.1:0-92877 GCA_013400975.1 Atrichornis clamosus
GGAGGGAGGGAGGGAGGAGTAAAGAAATCACTGAGAAAGCTTGAGATCCTGTGTCATAAGAAAAATGAAGAGAAGACAGGGAAAAAAGCTCATTAGGCTGTAGAAAATAGCTATAAAATTCTGAGTTTATGTAACATTTATTCCTCCATTTATCACTAAGTAATTGATCTAAAATTAATGAATAAGTTTAATTAAAGGAATACACTTAATAGTTGAGAGTTTGGAGTCCCAAGGTGGAGGAGCCTTTTAGCAGTACCACATTTTATTTTTCATTAATTTATATTGAACTGCAGAGATGGAAGGGGCTAAACACTGTCATGTCAGGACATAAGCTGCTGCTACTCTCAAGCTGCCCTCTAATCACATGTGATGAAAATATTTGTTTCCTTTGTTCCTCCCAAATAAAAGAAATGACACATCCACACTTGGAACCAGTCTGCTACACAGAAAGGTTATGCATTCCTCTCTACGTCAGTCTTTAGCTCTAGTAAGGTGATAACACACTCCCTCTTGACCTGGTGTTTACCAGCACTGATGAGTGGATGAGCCCATCAGAGACTTACAAGACTGCTAAAGTTTGGAATGGCAGAATCTTACAATTAAAGCTATGGCAGCTCAAGTTTTTAGTTTGAGAGGTTTCTGTTACAGTACTTCCCTCCTCCCTCAGTTAATTCAGATCTTTCATCTTTAAAACATGGCTGGAACTTTAAGAGACATATTGGACATACCATAGTAACTTGAAAATCCTCTCTCTTTTTAAAAGTTATAGGCACTATGAAAATATTATATCCAAAAGACATTTAGACTAAGAAAGCCTTGGGCTTGTTAACGGTAATTATGTTTGCCCTAAACAACTGATGCTTTTAACAGTTCAGACTGAAAGAAAAACAGGATTTCAATAAACCAGTAAGTAAGTAAATAAATACATAATTCACCCATCTGATGCCAGCACCAAAACAGTAGGAGACCTTACTGCTCCCTTGATTTCCTTTCATATCTGGCTCTGTTGATACAGCGCAGAACCTGAACAACACACTAGCAAACTTCAAACAGGGACTGAGATTATATCCAACAAAGCTAGAAGGGGAAATTCAACACCCCCATGGCATATTCATATGGAAACAAAATGAGTTATATTTATTTTATGGGACAGTTTGAATTTATTATAAGTTGCATATAATTTCCTGTCTCATTTTTTGAGCACTCCTGGAATTTATTTCAGGATGTCTTACATTATCACATACCCCTTCCCTCTACCCGGACATCCTCTCTGCAGAACTTCCTCTATAAGAAGTTCCTGAAAGGCAGAAATTTAAAAGGCTGAAGCTTTGGAAGCTACTCCATAAATGCAGTGAAGACTAAAGTGGGAGCAATGTGAAAATTAATTTACAATAGAATCAATGAACATACTACTTATTTCTCTGCACAACTAGAAGGACTGACCCTATAAGAAGTTACCAAAAAACCCACAGGTGGCAAAACTACTAAAATTTCTATATATGCTGGCTTTGTAAGAAAATGAAATCTCACAAATACACACACTGCTTTCCCTCCCCTTCCAATTTCACCCAACTTTAGCTACTTTTATAAGAAATTTGGAAGAGTTCAATTCTTGCAGAAAAAAGAAAAAAATATGATCATAGGGGGAATTAAATTCTAAACAGGGTACTTAAAAGATAGATGACAGGAAATCTCAGATCTATGATAAACTGTTTTACATTCCCTGAGATAGAAGGACATGTAAATGATGAGATTGTAGCATGATTTGACTATTATTGGTCTGTGTTCAACACCACACAGGGTTAAGGGCCTGGAGAAGTTTTTCTCACTCCATGAAATGTTTATCCCATGCTTACTTCCCCATTTCGCCTGAACATACATCTAAAACCTAGAAAATATTGTAAGACCTTGAGTATGCAAGGCTGGTCAGCCACCTGCTAAGCCTGCAGTCCAGAAGCTGATATGAAAAGATGGAGAAACCAAGAGCAAAAGCTAGCCATTCCTGTACAAGAATTAGGAAGAAGTTGTGGTTCATACCAGAGTACAATACTCTGAGGAAATAAAATATTTCACACCAATTTTTTGATTACTTGTTGTCCACCAGATGAGAAGATTTATTTTATAACTGTCCTTGGCTCGGGCTTTTTCCTTTTCCTGCTCCCCATCACAATAGCATCTGGTGGTTGGTGTGCTTTAACTGTTTTTTTCACTACCTATAGCTTTCTAATTGTTTCTGTAAGGATGATCTTACCATTCCTCCTTGCCTTCTCAGACTGCAGTTTCCCTTTTTTTCCCCATATAATTGGTTTCCCATACAATTCTGAGTTTTCTTACAAGCCTAAGAAAATAGCTACCAAGAGTAAACAACACTGCTGTGTGCAGATTTGACAATACAACACTCTAACAGAAACCACGAGGTTATATTTGGATGGCTAACAACACAGTTTTAAGGGATTCAGTTTTTATTTGCTTCAGTGAAAAATTAGTCATGCAGAGATGGATAGCCCTCTCCTAAAGAATTATTTGTCTGGTCATGTGGCCCACTCAGACTTTACATTAACTCATGAACCTTCTGAGCATTGGAGTTTGTCCAGCTGACAGATCCATGACTAGAAGTGACCACATTCCAATCTTCAGACTCTCCACAGTGTTCAATGTCATACCTTCTTTTATTATTCTTTTTCAGCCCTATGAATCTAGCAAAGTTATTAAAAGAACACATAAAACTTTAGTTACACTGGTGAAACAGATCAGTAGTTCAATAGCCTAAATTAAGTACTGACTCCCATTCCCTAAAATTCAAAACAAAAAAAAAATTCCATCACAGAACCTTAGTTCAGCTCTTGCAAGCCTCTGCATTTGGTAGAAATAGAATAAATAAATTTTATACTTGAAAAATCTGAAGGAAGAGGTCAATAAAATATGTCCCAGCACAGAACTCTCGAGTAATACAGGAAAAATTACGATCATACATACTTACGAGCATCTAGTCCTTCACCTAAGAATTATAGACATGAGATATTTGAAGTACAGCAGCATGGGTCACAAACCACAATGGTGAGAAATTTTCACTTTGTAACATGAATTAATCTCAGTTTTCTACAGCTGAACTCTGTCTTTCAGTTCATGCTTACCTAATTGATGTGATTAAATACTAGTTTATATAGCATATACATGATCTTGCATGAAAATGCATTTGTGTATTTTGGATCTCATCCTGGAAAAAACTCTCTTAATACACCTACAATTGTAGAAACAGAAGAGCAGATATGCAACAGTAGGTAGACCTATCTACACATGAAAGGAAAAACTGTCAAGCTTTGTACATTCAGATGTAAACAAGAAACATTGTATTTCATTTCACTGGCTAATTGCTCTTACGGTCATCCAAGACAGACCCAGTTAGATAATAGAGAAGTGTCATGCCAAAGAGCCTGGAAGGAATGGACTATTGTATTTGACTATTTTCCATGTACAAATTAGCACAGCAAAAGAAAGAAATCCTGCAGAAAAACACATGTACTTTATTACAGTCCCTAGTGTTCGTTCTGTAAGTATCACAACAGCAACAAAGAGAGCTAAAAAAAGCTGCTGAAAAGATGCAAATAACAAATGCAAATGTGATTAAATGCCCCCCTGGCATGACGTGATTCGACTTCGAGTTCGGATGAACACATGGCTGGTTATGGTTTGGCCACGTTCCTTTGAGTTAGACAACAGTGATTTGCTTGTGCTAGCTTTTTATTTTTAAACTAAAAGAAAGGAAAATCTCTGGAACAAAATGCCTGCTTTCTTTTGTTGCTCTAAAGAGAAGTATGGTAATATTTCCTTAGCATGTAAAAGTTCACGGAGCAATAAGCAAAATTCTCCAAATATCTGGCCTTTGGAAAGAGAAACTGCCTTTTCACACTACTTTTTCAAGACAAGCATCTTAGTGCTATGGCTCAGATTCTCAAAAGTAGCCATGAAAATACTTAGTCTGCATTTATGCCAGGGAAACTGGTTCTCTGAGTATGAAGCAAGTTCTAGAGCAGTTAACAAAATAAACTAGTGACCCCCAGCGACCTTACCCAAGCACCACTCAGCTGAAAATGAATACAATTTCTTCTGAAGAAGGTTAAGAACCTGGATGGAGTAGTGAGCTACCCTTGATACTACACCGCTCCCGGCAGCTGTTCGTGAGAGAAACAGGAGAGGTTATTGCTGTTGCTGCCTATGGACTTGTCATAGCCTGTGTGGCTGCCAGAGCTGAAATGCCTGAGCATCACATGTGCACAGGCTGCGCACGTGCCTGGGCTGTGCAACCGCCTTCCTCAGGCAGGGATGCTGAACTAGGGCTTTAGGTGATACTTTGCTCTACTGTGTCCTACTGAAAATTTAGGAACAGGTGATAAATTATTCTTAGACCAACTTTATAAGCATTTATTGCACTACCTTAGTCCTTACAACTGTGAATTCCTACTGATGTCACTAGAGTGCTACATGACAAGAGGTTGCTGGTGTCAGTTATTGTGGGAAAGATAGGGCCCTTATAGAGATACAAGGTGATACACATAAGTCCCAATGCTGATCGTCATAGATTTCAAAATCATTCTGTCTACTTGACTAAAGGCTAATATGGTGGATGCTAACAGCCAGGTCACAGTCTGATCCAATGCCTCCTTTTTTTCCTCAAAAACATCTGTAAGCTTTCTACCATGCCTTCAGGGAACTCATGCTGCAATAAACTATAGTAGGAACGAGTATACCAAGGTATCCTACAACATATCCCTATCTCTAGCCAAGCTGTAAGTCAAATACTTGCATGTTTACCTAATCTCCTGCTGAAAGCAAGTGAGAGATTTTCCTGACTATGGAAGGAGCCAAAGAATGGTCTGATTCAAAATAGAAAGTTAAGCTTGCTTCACATCACTATTCTTAAGGCACAAAGAGATTTGGTGGGAGGTGGGGGGAAATCTCTTGAGGCAGGGTAAGTCATACAAATACGAACTAGTAGAGTGTGGAATATAATGCATAATAGTTGGCAGCAGAATGCACTATTTATTTTCATGAATCAGGGACTGAGAACTTAATTCACAAGCAGCAGAGTGATGTACAAATATTATGAGTATGAGTTTAACGTAGGGACAAGTCCTACAGTCTTTACACATTCTTGTTGAGTCATATCTCCTGTTGATCTTCCCTAAATTAGTCCTGCAGGATTGCCTCATAATATATCACAGTCACCAGGTTATAAACATCTCATTTTCATAAATGGAAGAGAATCTATGCTGACTTTAGGTCATTTTGTGTGAATTCAGTATTATAAATTGAAAATAATTTTTAAACAAAGTAAGACTTTTAGATCAGTCTGATAGCATTCTCATTTCTAGTGATCAATTAGTATTTAGTGATTCTATACCCAACAAGCTGGGGGTTTTTTTAATTAATGCAATAATTTTTAATAAGGATTTTGAATAGGGTTATCCTACTGTTTAAGTCCCCATGTGTTTACTAAAAAATGTGTTAAGATTAGTTTAAAAAGACTACCATAGATTGTTTTATATAGATAAATAAAAAGATGAAAGCTGTTATAAAGTTCATGTATTTCTTTATGATGCTTTGCTATTTGAACTACTACATTCAATCAAATTCTATGAAAAGGGCAACATATGTATGCCAAGATGACTCTGGTATCAAAAGTGTATGTATATTAATATCCTTACTGCAGACTTTCTGATTGCAAACATACCACTCATAAAGTTAAGTTTGAGTCAAAATGTAACATATAATGTCAATCAAACAGTATAGCTACAGTTCTCAGCTGTAGAGCATCCCATCGGGATAATCAGGGGAAGTATGCAAGAAAATTATATAGTAGCGATCAAGTTTACTGCCCTGAAGTATACCAGATATCACAGAACGTATCTTTCAAAAGTTGGTATAAACGTGACTCTGTAATGAGTTACAGAAGTAATTAGAGCACATTTAAACTGCCTTCAGGAAAAGATTCAGTACATTCTGTACCTGTTTTCTCTGCATGTGCAAAACTGATTCTTTTTTCTTTTCTTTTTTTTTAAGGAAGAAAATTCCAGCAACATTACAGCGTTAAAGAGGGGAGAAACAGCTCCCCTCTAAATCCCAAGCAGTTAAATCACCATTCACGGTCACTGCTCTCCAAGTTTAGAACAGTGATGCCAACACCAACTACTTGGTTCTACCTGCAGCAACCCACAATACCAGGGCTCCAAGTCTGCAGTGTTTGAGAGGGTAAGACTTACATGACTTGTTCAAAACAAACTCTGAGATCTTAAGAGATAAAAGCCATACCCACCCGCATATATGCACACAGATACAGTATCAGCTACAAGCGGTACATATTCGCAGGAAAGAAAAGGCATTTACCAGGATCAGGGAAGCTAGAAGCAGGGTGCCAGCGGTTGTCCAGCGGCAGCACTCCATTGTCGGGTCGGTGCCGAACCTGGGGTCGGAGAGGCGCAAGCTGCGAAGCGCTCGGCTGCCTGCTGTCACATCCAGCGCTGGTGCAAGCCTTCAGCCCTGCTTCTCCGCCTCCATCAGCCCCGCTCACATTTCCTGACCCAGGCGTGGGTGGGTGGGTTGGCGAGAGCTGCGGGGAAGCGCTCCCCGAGCCGGCGATCAGCCAATCCCCCTGCTGCTATTCAGACATGCAGCACAACAAAGCCGAGAGGTCTGCGGAAAGCGCAGCGGCTGAAGACAGAGGGGAAGGGAAAAGAGAGCCCGAGAGGAGGAGTAGGAGGAGGAGAGAAGTAGAATGGCACAGCTGAACGGAGTGCTCTGCCTGCAGCTCCCGGAGCTCCGCTTCACCACTTGCCACGAGCTGTTCACGCTTATGGCTGGGTCGGTAGCTCTGCTCCCGAGCGTGCATTGTTCCAGACAGGAGGAAAACTTAGTCCGTGTCCACACATAAGGTGTGCCATAAAAGGCACCAAACGGAAAACGCTGAAACCCTCCAAGGAGAATGCACATTTTGCTAAAGCCTTGTATCCTTTACAGAAAAGGGCTTCCTTTTACACCACTTTTTCAGCAATAAGGGGGTCTGACTGTCTAAAATTGTAAAGCAAAAATGTTTCTAACAGGACTGAATGACAGTCTTTCTGTTCCTACCTTTATCTTCTTTGGGGAAATTTAAAACCTAACCTGTTCTGCATTGGAAGGAAAGCAAGCTTATTGGACAATGAATTTTGCACATAAAGGCACCTAAGGAAAGATGGGAACTCTGCCTTTAAAGTATTTATTTGACAGAAATTTCAAATAACTGCTCTCACTCTGTTTAGAATTCATTTAGTTTGCATGTCTATACTCCTGCATTGCCTGAAGTCTCCAGCTTTTTTTTTTATTATTTTTTTTTTACTGTCTATTTTATTTTCTGAAGGAGAAATTGCAAACTGGACCCAAGAACTTTCTAAGCGCAGTAGGCATTCTCCCGCATGGGGCTGAGCTGGATGCCTTGCAGTGGCAACATTTTGGTGCTGCAGGGCACTCTGTGTCCAGATGGGCATAGAGAAAGGCAGTATGCCCTAAAATCTTGATTGTGATACCTCAGCAAGCTCAGACAATAGAGAAAAGTAAGGTACATATGTGTTTAGGAGTGGAGAAAAGTATGTTAGCAATGAGTCTGAAAAGTGACTGAAGTCAGAAGCTAGCAGAGGAAGGGGAAACTGCCAAAGGCTGGGACTGGGGACTGAAAAGAAAAAGGAGCAAGGGCAGACCACAGACCATTTAAGAGAACTTCACATCAGTAGAAATTAAAACCAGCCCAGAGGAAAAGCTGGATGAACAGATGGAGAGTGATACAGAGTCTGCAAAAGGAAAGGTTCTGAGAGAGGAAAGAAAAAGGAGTTACAAATGTTGAGAAGTCAGATAGGGGAATAGAAGGGTCTGGCTCGTTGTAATAGGAACAGGAACATAAGTACTGAAGACATCTGAAGGCCAAAACAGAAAAGAGATGAACTTGATGGGGATGGCTTTAGGAAACGAGGCTGAAGAAGAAATTTCAAAGAAATGAAAGTAATTAGGAATAGTGGGAGAAACAGATTTCAGCTTTGATTGTCCACCTGTAGTTTGGTTTGGTACCTTTGGACTTGGCAGGCAAGGACACAAGACCAGGAACACTGAAAAGGCTCAGTAGGAAGGGGCTAGGAAAATGCACTAGCTGGACTGAACAATAGCAGGGATGAGAAAAGGTCTGAAATAGGTTCTAAGATTCCTCTGCTACATCTTTATGTGTCTCTACAGCAACTTCAGCGACCACTTTGTGGAGGAGAGAGGAGGGATTGACCTCTTTGCACCATCAGAAGCGCTGATGCAAAGTGACCACAGGATGATACCAAGAGAGAAATTATAACCTCTTATATTGCCCTTGATAATTCAGGAAGCCAAACATATAAAAGTCTAGTGCACCTTTTACAAATGACACCATCACCCTGTCAACACAGAGTCCTCATATCTTTTGCTTCACCAGTAGTGTCAATACACACCTGAGAGTTGTACAAAAGGATTTTTTCCATACATGTCCTGGCTACTGATATATGTTTTCTGCCATACACTCTTCCTTTTCTACAAAAAATCTAACAGCACTGAAAAATTACCTACAGCTAGTTCCTGGAATTCCTGTAAATGAAATTCTCAAGACAAGCTTTTTAAGGTAAACAGCAAGGTTTGTAATATTGAATAGATGAATCATGACTGCTTTATTTTTATGAAAAAATCTGCTGCAATTATGGTTACGTGACTTACAACGGATGGAAAAACTGAGAAAGACATTTTCATAACCATGTGCTTGTGGGGGGTGGGGAGTTGTGTAGCTTTTGGTTTTTTTTTTTTCCCCCCTTAGTCCTACTTTAAACTAGAGATGTTGCACTAACACTACATAAGCCCATTTCTGAATGCTTCATTTTGGGTATTTCTTGTTCAACTTGGGAAAATACCGGTTTGTTAAAAGGAAGTACTGAATAGTCTTCTTATCAGTACAGAAGTCTCAATAGACAACTAAGTCATCTAAGATGGAATAACATTTTTTGAATTATATTTGGATTCCTTGTATTCTGCCAGTGTTCTGATCAGGGAGCTCCATTGCAGGTGATGGGAATGTGGCATGGAGAATGATGGCAGGAGGCAGAAGTTTATCACAGAGTAGAATCATAGAATCATTTAGGTTTGATAAAACCTTTAAGATCACCAAGTCCAACCGTTACTTCAACACTGCCAAGTCCACCACTAAACCATGTCCCTAAGCACCACATCTACACATCTTTTAAATATCTCCAGGAACGGTGACTCAGCCACTTCACTGGCCTGTTCCAATGCCTGACAACCACCTCAGTTCCTAATATCCAATCTAACATTCCTTGGTTAAATCTGAGGTTGTTTCTTCTTTTCCTACCACTTCTTTCTTGGGAGAAGTGACCGACCACCCACTCAAAGTTGGAGAGAGCCCCTTGACCCTCCTTTTCTCCAGGCTAAACAACCTCAGCTCCCTCAGCCACTCCTCACAGGACTTGTGCTCCAGACCCTCCACCAGCTCCATTGCTGTTTTTTGGATGTGCTCCAGAACTTCAGTTTCTTTCTTGTAGTGAGTTGAATATCTTACAGTAATGTTACAAAACTATGTGGCCTACAACGTTCAGACATGTTGAAAAGGTGATTTAGCTCTAAAGAACTTTGTTGATTCAAGATATGTGTTTAGTGAATAGCAGAGTAGCATGATATTCGTAATAGCATTGTAATATGTATGAAATTCATTAGAACTGATATTTTGTTGCACATTTAAAATTCAGACCAGATTCTAAAATGCAGCTTGAATTTTGTTTTCACAATGAACTCGTGCAAACCCTGTAACTTTTTCATGAAACCACATAAATATCATTCTTCCAACAGTTTGGCTTTCACTTTTCTGCACATAGTTGGACCTAGAAATCAAAGTGAAATTCAGGGAATGGAAACTCACATGAATCAAGTCCAAGGGAAAGGTCTACTCAAATTCTTGCATATAGCTTTAATGAGCAGTCATGCCCAATATCTGCCAATTTCTACAGAGAAGTATTGCAACTACCTAAAGACTCATTTGAATTATTCCTAACTGGAAAAAAAAAAATCTGAAAAAGACATGAAGAAGTGTAGATTTACTGAAAAATTACTTTGAGGCATCAAGTGCTTGGAAGTGTTCTGGAGCTGCACATCTCCATATCCTGCCCTTTAGGTCCAGGACTTTATTATACTGCATATATGCATTTGTATGGAGTTCATTTATTTGCCTTGCTGAAAGTTCATTCTATATATGGAATACTGGTTTGGGAGCATGGGGTGTGATATTTCTTCTTTGGACGCATATATACTAAAAAATAAAGCCTACACCAAAAAGGAAAATATGCCCTAAACAAGGTAACATTGCCTGAATGGTGCAAAACCTGTTCATGTCCAGATTTTCTCTGTCATGTAGCCTAAGTGAATACAAGAATTCAGAGCAATAAAAGATCTCTATCTGCAGCAGAAGTAAGGCTGAAACTTCAAGGCGTATGTTAGCCAATGCAGATGGTGCCTCATGTGCCCAGCACTTTTGTCTTACCAGTAAGACAGAGGTTGTTTTCAGAAAAATCTTAATGCTACAGATGAAGTCCTGAGATATTTAAAATAATTTGCAAAAATTGGTACCGGAGATTGGTGAGTCCAGGATTGTATTCAGCATCACTATATGGGTATACATATGCAAAGATGCCACCTCCAAACCCTGACCTTACAAATATATGCCGTTTACCATCTCAGGGGAGAGTGCACAAATACACTCTACTCTGTGTCCTGAAAATTACCCCTCCCACTTTTTAAAGTGGTTATTCATTCCAGTTTTCCTTCACCTCTGACAGGTGTTAAATTAAATCAGTTTGCATCTGTTTGAGAGAAGTAGAATTGGTTATCCGTGCTGTACTCTACCTATGACAGATTATATGAAATGGAAGTAGAAGCAAAGGAGAGTGCCTGAAGCAGTATTTTAAGCTCTACAGATTTAACAATACGTAATTTGAAAAACACACATGCAGGCAGAAGAAAACTGTTAACATCAATATGCTTTATAGCAGGAAAGAGTGAACTCAGCTTTGGAGCTGATATCCCCAGGGAGAATATGTTACCATTTTCACTCAGAAGCCACCTGTCTCTTCCTGGTAGTTGGACCTCTTTTTTGCCATAAGGCCTGTAGCAACCAGAAGTTTCTATTTCTTTCTTCTTTTTCAGTTAGCAGTTATTCTTAGATGTTTTTTCCCTTATTAGCCTGGATTGATTTCTGGGAACCTGCAAGCTTGTGCAAGTATGGAAAGTGAGAAGTGGGAGAGAGCCAGTACTTTATAAGGAGATTTAGATGGGATTTGCATTTACGTGTGTATCTGTGTGTGCCTTCCAAGGATGTGAAAGAAACTAGAATGAAAGTTATAAGAACTGTAATATTCTGGACTGTCTAGGTACAGCTCACTCAGATATACATGATGTGTGATGACGAAAGCACACTCCTCAAAGTTTAAGGTGCTGATGCATACAAAACCTCTACCTAGACCTCCAAGTTGAGATAAAACTCAAAAGTACAATAGGAGGAACAATACAGCTCTGAGGAGTAAGAATATCTTCACTCATACCTAGCAGGGAAATAGATACATAGGTCAGCCTTCAGACTCACCAGGTCTTTGCTCTTTATGAGAGACTGGTTGCCATGAAAACTGGAATGCAGTAATGTCACTTTGGAACAGGTGTTCTTTGACCTCTCTGTGTTCAGCACCCACATCACCTCTACATCTAATGTGAGGAAAAGTCTCAAGAAAGGGATGATACATAACACTGCTTAATCCATTTTGTTTGGCCGGACAGGAATTAGACTGATGAGATGCTTTCACATGAAACATTTTGACCTTCCAATATTGTGCTGAACAGTTGCTTCCTCCATGGGAATTGTGGAAAGAGTTGGAGTGAATTCCTATATGGGGACTGCTTCTTTCTTGAAATTGAACTGTACTCATTGAAGTGATGAGCTACAGAGAACTCCCCCCTTCCCATGCTAGATTGTCACCATTTACGTTATGAATTATGATACCTGTTGTATTTGAATAATAAACCTTCACCTTTGGCAGCAGAGAAACCTAAACCAAAATTTCACCAAAATGCCTAAAAGGTTGTAGACTCTTGCAGCGTTTTTCACAACAATTTAACACAGTGTTCATATTTTTTCATTGGAAGGGTGTGGCAATTTAGCAGATGAGCCAAACATCTTGAACTGATATGCCTGAGATCCTAAATTACAACAGCAAAATATGGAAATTCTGCGACAAGAGATGTAAAATTATTTCCTCCTCCTGTTTTGGCAAAGAATTCCAGGTAAGACAGAGGAGCACCAATCTATCATTCTTCCAACATCATTTCTCTCTCAAGCTTAATCCTTACCCAGGGTGCCACTTCCATACCTTTAATACTCTTCAAATTTTGGACATTCTCCTTATCGGCAGACTAAAATAGATTCCTGTTTTTAGAATCATCTCAGTTCCTGTCTGTGAGTGAGCTCTCACATGACTCTGGGCCACTCACACTCTTCATGGAGAGAGAGCCTGTACCTTCCAATGGTTTTTCTTCACATAAGATGGTTTCCCTTACTGTTGTATTGCTGTATGCTCCTTTTGAAGACTCCTTTCAGAAGCTTTTTCAAGAAGCCTTATTATTCTCCAGTCTTTCCATGCCTTTTGCCTCCCAGCCAGTGCTGTACCTCAGCTTGTTCTAAAACTTGCTAACATGCCCTGCTCTCTGAATAGCCCACAAAATATGGAAAATAATCAGTTGATGTTTTACAAACAGGGTACTGTAGGTACATGGAGATTAAGTAATTTACCCATGATTTTACATGAAGTCACTAACAGAGGACTGAAGTGTACAAGATTTCTGTACAAGATTTCTAAAGTTGCAAACTAGCAGCCTTATCTATATGGACCAATATGGTGGTTAAGTTCCATGAGAAATTACATCAAAGTAAATCTCATTTAAATATGTATAGAAAATTGACATTAACTGCAGAGCATTTCCATTACCTTACAGAACATACAGATCTTGCAATGAGCTTCAGGCAAGTAAGAGACCTGTTCTGTGCCAACAGCTCTTGCAAATCCATGAACAGTTTTACAGGCATGTTGGGTTTTTAAATCATAGGCCCAACTGCATGTCAAGTCAATATGTGAGTTTCGTTTTTCATAAAATTTTCTAGGCTCACCGTTTGCAAAAAATAACCAGAAAACATGATCTTTAAGGACCCAGATACTGACAGGAGATACAAAAGGTTGCATGTAATTATTGGAAGTCTCATTATTCTAACTGTCAAACCTGTGATTTTAGAGAGATTACAGAGTAACACTTGGGGCCGATGATATTGCTTTTGATACTGCAGAAGAAGAGCCTATCTTTTTGTAAACCACCCCACCTGGAAGTCAGTTGAAGCTGTATGGGTTATAAATTACTTTACTGATAAAAACAAACCCAAATCAAACAAAAAACCTCATAGGCTTTTTAACCTGTTTTGATCTCTAATTTACAAGGCTTCTGTCTTGTCTCATTTTTCCTTCTATGGAAGTAAAGAATAGGTAATTATTTATATGGCTTTTAGCTTTTGTAATGCAAATGGGATTCAACTACAATTCCATTTCTTCTTATCAAAATTCGTATTCTACAAGCAAGCTTAGACTATCATGAGTGAACCTAAAATAAATCATGTGAAACTGCCAAAATATCATGAAGGAAAGAATATGCAAGTTTTAAGAATCTTATAAACGAGACAAAGAATAAGACTAGGAAGTACATCTTGGATCAGGATTCGGAAAACCCCTGAGGTGGAGGTGGGATTTATGTTTGGCTGATTTGCAGTACTCAGCTCTGTGTCTGGATTCAGCTTCCAAAGTTTCCACAAGACTAGGTGTGGAGGAAGGAGAGGAGTTAGATTCAAAGTCTTCGGATTTTGGCCCATGTCTTGTGCTAGAAATTAATGAAAATGCCTGGACAGCACAAAGCATACTTTGAAATGTTGAGCCAGCAAGATATTTAAGCATTGGAGAAACCCTTCTTTCTTAGTGAGAGAGTTTTGAATATCAAAACAATAGTGAAGATGCCACGTGGATGGAACATCCGCTCAGTCACAATGTGTTTCTCTAAGCAAAAGACAGAGTATTATCCCTAAATTGGCCAAGTTAATGCAGATTATCAATGCAGAAAAACAGCAAGGATTATAGCACAAAAACACCTAAAAGCTGGAATTGTTCTTGTGACAATCACTGAAAAGTGGAGAAGATACGAGGGCCAGTGTTCAGGCAAAAAAATCTTTGGTTTAGGGCACAAAGTATATTTTAAAATATAAAAAGATAAAGAATATGTCATAAATCATGAAAGTAAGTGGTAGGACTTTGAAACAGCACAAGGCTCAAATGGCTGCAACACACACACAGGAGTGGAAAAAGGTATTCAGTGAAATATTTGAAACATATGTTTTTTGTTTATGTTTCTTGCAAATACTTGAGGAAAGTGAACAACTCTTACCCGTATACAATTGTGACCATGAATGCACTATTATGGTGTAACAAAAATGTATTTATATGCAACCAGTAAAATACTGGAAGAAATTATAATGTTAATAACTAGGAGGCTATCATGTTCCATATTAAATTTCTCAGCAGTCAGTTCACTATGCAAAGAGCAGCATTTTGTACTTGGTGGATTAAACAGTTGCAAAATGGTAGAAATACAGGAAGCAGTGAAACAAGACTGATAGTATTCTCCTTTCAAGGTAGGCAGAAAATATTCTCACTATCAGAGAAACAGATGAAAAAATGAAATAGTTTTTATTACTTTACAACTGGTGGGATCTAGTGACCTTCTAGTTTGAATTCATGATGGTTGGCAACTCAAAATTCAAATCCATATATGTATTGAATCATCACAGAAAAAGCTCTTTTTTAGAACATTTCAAGCATGGTTGTGGTTGGTAAATTTACCTGACTAGCTTGTACTGACCTTGTACTTGACTAACATGTGATTAGATGATAGAATCTTAAGGAGCTTAATACTTCTCTCATTTGTGAAAGAAATCACGAATAATGGAAATTAAGTCAGTGGGGTCTTTTACAAACCAAAACAGGTAAAAATTGAAGGAAAATCTTAATTTTACGATACTTGGTCTGCATTCTAATTTGTTTTATCATGTAATGTGTGCTCATATAATCTGAATTTTAAAAACAAAAGCCTTTCATGTGGTAATTGAAGATAAAGATGATCATGGCACTAAGTATACAAATACAAGGAATTGAAGAAAACTCTCTTGACTAAGAGAGTTAAACCTTCTCTCTGAGAAAGATGTGATTTTCCAGTCAAATCAATTGCTGCAGTAGACACAAATTTCTGAGCAACAGAGGGAGTATTTGAAAATAAACATCACCAGTTTTAATCAGGGAAAACTAAACCCCTCACTCATACAAGAACTTTATACCTGTCAGTTTTGATCAAACTGATCAATATATGTTATCAAAATGTATTAAAGGACACATTGAGAGGACATCAGATAACGCTGCATGGATGACCAAACAGGACTTTTGTGGCTGGAGTTACTCCAAGTCAGAAGTCAAATGATCTAGTCCTGTAGCACTTCTAATTTACAGTAACTTTGCCAGCAAATAAGGGAACAGTTGATCTTCAGCTGAATTTCAGACTAGATTACTTGGAACTATCATTTATTCACATACTCAATGTTTTAAAGCCTGCTGTGCCAACATTTTTTCATGGGAAAAGCACATAAGACTGAATCCTGAATCTTACTGTAATTCAGAGCTTTAACCTCAAAGGCCATTTACCAGGTGAATTCTCAGGAGAATCTCCTTTTTTCAGGTATCTTATTGCATCATGCATGTTTTAATCCTGAAGCACAAAGTAATTATGAAAAATGTAAGATAATGAAAGGACTTCCTTCATCTGTACAAGAGAAACTTACAGTTCCATCATCTTTGTATGTCAGAAATTCTCTGAGATCTTTTAACCACGTCTTTTTAGCTACCTCACTTGACAGTCTATGACAGACTGGCCTTTATTTTTGCAACATCTAATACCTTACCTGAAGTCATAGCTCTAACAAAGATATCTTCATATACATTAAAAAAAAAACCCCTCTTGGAACAATCATTATAGTCTGTCTGTAACCAGGTGCCATTTGTTTAGTTTAAGCAGTTTATCCACTGAAGTGGGTATTATATTTCATGCATACTTATTTCCAAAGGCTACTTCTTTGTGATGCACCACATAATCTCTTCTATATTTAACTTATTAAGACTTTCATGGAGCTATCTTAATGCTGTTTTGGTTCTACTTTCTTTCTTCGATTTGAATCCTGATTTATAAAATTTGATTTTATGTACCTTTGACATTAACAGTTGTTCTCACCACTTAGGTTTGTTATTTGCCCGCACAACAGCATTGGATTTTATATGAAATATTTTTGTGCTGGACTGTGTCTTTGTGAAGTGAAAGAGTATAAGAGGGCTTCTGTCTGGAAGTCTTCATTCTGAAAAAAAAGCTTTTGATACAATAAGGAAGAACTGTATCTAAATCATGAAAGACTATGGAGGAAATTACCAAGGGAATCCTAATTGCTTACCGTGGTTTTAGAGCATTATTTATATTTTAAGATTTACGTTTCCCTGCTACATGTTACTTCTGCCTTCTCCTCACCCCCCTTCTGGCTTTGACCAGGAGTATTGTCTTGTTCCTCTGTCAGAGTTCAGAGTAAAAGATAAAGCATAACCCACTTGTTCATATGGTAGGTCTACATTGTATCTTCGTGAATTGCCATAGGGGTTTGGTTTCTCCTGTTGATAACGTTTTAACATCTATGGGCACAGATCTTCACTGCACAGAGAGAGAAAACAGCATTCACTGCATGATAGAATACTGTCAGCTTGTCAGTAACTTCCTGTGGTGCCATCAACAGTTCAAAAACTAATGCAGGTAGGCTGGAAGAAGCTAGAGATGACATATGAGTTTTCATACTGACACAGCTATATAGCACTAAATGCTTAATAGAGTGTATTATAATATATACTTCCTTATCTGTATGAAGTACACCAAAGGCTCAGCTTTCTAAAATCTATATGTAGCTGGACATCCAGAAATATATATGCTAACTACAAACCTCTGTCTGGTGGGCAGATGAAAACTGCTCAGAAATGCTGTGCAATGGGTAAGGTTAGAGATGTATAGTTTTGTAGTATCACATAGACGGAGAGGCTGTAACACCAGAGTTCTATATGTCTTTGATACATTTCTTACAGTGCCATCTATAATCATTAGGCTTTACATTCCTAGGGCCTTTCTGTCCAATAGAGCTTTGTTTCCATTGACTGACATGCAGTCTTTCCTTGGAGTCTTTAAAATGCATGTTGAGAAGCAAGCTGTATGCCATTAATCCTACTGTCCCAGGAATGCTCACACGAGGGCAGCCCTTCCACAGAAGCACCCAGCTCAGTGACAAAGACGCCACAGTGACAAAATGCCTGGTGAATATTTTAAGATTTAGCACATTTTAGGATCGCTACGCCATGTGTCTAACTAACTACAAAGTTAGCCAGTTTCTTTGGTGTAACTGACATTAAACAGAGGTTTTGCAATTTATAGGTATGTCTATCCAGTTGCATAGTTACCATCATGTGATTCAAAAGCATCTTTTATTTTCCACATTCAGAGGTGAGAATATGAGATACAGGCAAGTGAGGTACATGGTATAGACACATGAAAATTCTCTAGTGTGTTGAAATCCTGGCCAGTGATCACCAAACCACTCTCTGCCTAATTGGTTTAGTGGTAAATAAAATTATTTTAAGCATATGCCAAGATGTCATAGGCTCTGTGTTTGAAGTAATGTGGCTCAGGGTTACTTTAATTAAACAGCAGCTTTGATTACCTATTATTTGATACCCAGGAAGGTAAAATCTACTGTTGCATTCTCTGTAGTGATTGGGTGGGGTGGGATAAAATAAAATGAATTAATTTTAATGTGTGTAACATCAATATATAATTTTGATCCCTCTTCTCCCATCTTGTTAAGCGGCACCCAGAGTTTCCTTTAGGAAATTCAAGGATAGTATTTGCTAAAACACTAGTTACATTACTGGTTTGATTTTTCTCAGTGTTGGCTTTATTTCCCTCTCCTGAAATATGAAAATAGCAGTAGCTCCACCACTTGAATTGTGAGAGACTGAGCTGAGTTCAGGCTCCCCTATGCATTTTAATGTTTTATAAAGAGTTAAAAAGGAACTCTTTACCACATAATAAAAAATAGCAGCTCACTCTGGCCTGACAAACAGCCTAGTGATTCCAGTAAGAATGAAGTGGGTGTTGTTCAGCTGAGTTTCAGTTCTTGAGGAAAAAGACATCCTTTTGCAGCTATATTTTTCTTCCGCTCATTCTCTGTTTTATTATTCCGGGGAACACTGAGTATGAATGTTTTACTATGGCATCACCATGTAAGATGCGGACTGTACTGCCACTGTTCCACAAAACACTGGGCTGCACTGCACAGCAGAGAGCTTGCCATTTCTCCAGTTTGTATACTACTGAACGCCACATCAAAAAATCTTACATATTGTTCAAGGCTATTGCCAGAAGGGGAAGCAATTTAAGTGAAGATTCATTAGTGAGAAATAATTATCAGTTTAATTAAACAGCATATATTTGGATTCTTAATAATATCTGGTAAAGTTTTAATGGTTTTATTTCCTATCTCTTACAGTGTCTTTCTGTTTCCATTACAACAAGCATTTTTCAGCCAATGCTTCTCACTGAATCTGTGATTTGGGAACATAGGTGGCTGATTGCATTTCAGAGAAAAATTTTTTGATCCTTAGTAAGAACAAGACATAAGACTATGTCAAGGATAATCAACTGAAAACAGCAGTTTGGGTAATTTTGCCTGACCTGTCCTTGATCTCACTGTCTCATGAAAACAACACAGAAGGTAGAGCAGTACACAGAGAATTCAGTTGCATGTAGCTGGCAATCAGAAAAAAATGCATAGTGAGATAAATAGTGCCAGATTTTCCAGCACACAGTTACTGGCTTCTACATTACAAGATTTTGGAGTGACTTGTGTTACTAAGAACTTTTCATTATTTTTTTTGAAAACACATAAATACATGCTCCCTCAATCTGTGTGTGTGCCATCGCTGGCCGTGATTTATCCTGCTCCTTCCTGTATCATGACTGAAGCAACTAATACAGTGTCAGAGAACATAGTAAGCCATATTTCCCAAAAAGGTCCTAAGTCATCTTCCCCCAAAAGGTCCTTAAGCAAAGATATGAGACACTTAAGTAGTAAATAGCATGTGTTTTTGTCTGACCCAGAGCATTTGCAAAGATATATTAATTAGAGTGCTTTTGCAAAAAGTGGATTTCTTCAGGGGTGGTGGCTTGTGTTTGCATAGTTTGTTCTTCACATTGACCTGATCTGTTTGCCTAAAAGCCTGTATGGAAGATATTGAGCTCTTCTGAAGACCCACTGAAAAGCACTAGGATCAGACTTTGCATGCTTTCTATGTTCCTGCTAAGCATTTCCAGTTATAAGCTTCTTTGGAAAGAATGTCTCATCTTTAAAATACAGCCCCAGAGAAAATGAAAAAGTAGCTGCTTTCATAAACAGGATAATCTAGACATTTGCATGACAACAGATTTACAACCACAACAACTAGTGATCTGCAAACCAAATCATGAGTATTTTTAGTGCCATCAAGCCTGCATATTAAACTCTGTGGGCAGAACAGTTTGAACCCAGTCAGAATATTTAATGTATGCCTGTAAGAAACCACATTCCTCATTGACAGCTAGGGGCCCAGCGCATGGGGCAGACTTGTAGCAAGGAGTCATCATGGTGGTTGCTTTCCTAATTTTTACAGTATTTGTTGCATTGTTATATCGAAAACACTGTAGAAACTCCCTGAAATGTTATCGCATGCTGTCTGTCATACAGACTGCTCCCACATTCAGCCATGATCACTGGTTTTTCAGGAGCAGTTGTTTGTGTAAATTTTGAATGAATAGGTGTCTGCACTTTGTCTTACACCCACACATTCCCGAAATGGTCTCAAAACAGGCCACTAGAAGCCAGTCAGGGATTAATACTGCACCTCTGCATGCAGGCATACATGTGCAGGCCAGAGAAAAGAGCAATAATTTCATGATGGGCGAGCTTAGTACCCTGATCAGCAGCTGGCCACTGCATAGAGGCCAACAGAGCAGCAGCGCCCTTTAGGGTATGTCTAAAATTTCAGCCAGGAAATAGCAGCAGTATCAGAAACAACATGGAGTGAATGTAAGGGAGTAAAACTAACAGACCAACCAAGAATGAACTCCCAAAATTCTGTACAATAGCACAGAAAGAGAAGGACCCCCAGGAATGCTGGCAATCAAGGTCACCACCACCCTGAAATGTCCTCTTGGGTCCCCATGGAGGGCCAGGGTTGTCACAGAGTGAAAATCAGATCTCCTCCAGATTAGAGAGCTGAAAGACAATAGGCAGTAGAAGAAAGTATCATCACCATCAAGAATGTGAAAATAGCTATATTCATTTAATTTTACTCAATTAGGTTACTCCCAGCTGTCTGAAATGAGCAGCAAGCTGCTGTGCTAGCCCAGGTGTCTTTCTCAGTAAGGTTAGCACATTTGCTTCCCCAGGTGAAAGCAGCAAAAGTGCTCAAGTTACAAAATGAGCAGTAAAACTTATAATGGGCTCCTTAATGAGCTCTCTTCTCCCATCCTTGTCCTTTTCCAAAAAATTCAAGAATCCAGTGGAGGTGGCAGAGTACCTGGAAAATGACATATGTCCTGTTCTCTGAGAAAGCAAAAGTAGCAGCTGGGAGCATGTAATTTTCAATGGCAATTTTCAGTGCTCAGAGTAGCCTGTGTTTCACACATGGCTGCTGCTTTCTAAGCAGCACTGAGCAACAGGAATGTCACATGGTCCTCTGGTATTTATTAACATGCCTCTTATTGCATTGTTAGGTCAATGGCTGTGTTTCTAATTAAACTATTGCTTCTGAGAATATGCAACAATGAGCAGTACTGTGTGCCACTTTCGACATTGGCTATTCACTTTTTGTTCACAAAACTTCTCAGTAACCAGGAAAAAATAACTTTGTCAGATTCTGAGTATA
The DNA here is from genome assembly GCA_013400975.1 of Atrichornis clamosus. Taxonomy (NCBI): domain Eukaryota; kingdom Metazoa; phylum Chordata; class Aves; order Passeriformes; family Menuridae; genus Atrichornis; species Atrichornis clamosus. The sequence continues at coordinate 21,219 of WBMZ01010107.1, forward strand.
GCACTACTGATTACATGTCTTTAACCGGGTGTCACTTGAATTCAATTTGCTTTTAAAAACTGAGTAAGCAAGGTGCTCACATGAAGTCATACCAATAGAAGTGAAAGAACCCATTTAGCTGTTCATTAAACTTACTCAAAGTACGTACAGGACGGATTCTAAAAGTCTCGTTATTTAGCAAAATAATATTAATCAATGCTGTAATATGCAATGGGCCAGATATTGCCTTCAAACGAACCTAAATGAAGTCAATAGGCAAAGGGACACTACAGAATGATTTGGCCTAGTCTTGGATCTACAGAGTAATAGAATCATAGAATGATTTGAGTTGGAAGGGAACCTTGAAGATCATCTAGTTCCAACTCTCCTGCAATGGGCAGGTACACCCTCCACTAGATCAGGTTTCTCAAAGTCCCATCTAACCTGGCCTTCAATATCTCCAGGGATGGGGCATCCACAGTTGTTTCCCAGGCAACCTGTTCCAGTGCCTCACCACCTTCACAGTAAAAACTTTCTTCCTAATATCTAATCTAAACCTCTTTCAGTTCCAACCCATTCTTCTTTGTCCTGTCACTACACACCCTTGTAAATAGTCTTGCCCTATCTTTCCTGTAAATTCCCTTTAAGGAATGGACAGTCACAACTAGTTCATTCTGAAGCCTTCTCTTTTTCAGGCTGAACAATCCCAATTCTATCAGTGTTTCCCCATAGGAGAGGTGCTCCACCCCTCTGATCAACTGGATGGCCTGCTCTGGACTCTCTTCAACAGATCCATGTCCTTCCTGTGCTGGGGACCTCAGAGCTGGATGCAGCACTTCAGGTGGGGTCTCACCAGAGTGGAGCAGAGGGGCAGAATCCCCTCCCTCACCATGTTTGGCTTTCTGGGCTGTGAGTGCACATTGTTGGGTCATGTCCAGCCTCTCATCCACCAGCACCCCCAAGTCCTTCTCAGCAGGGCTGCTCAGCAGGATCTGTTCATCCTTCAGCCTGTGTTGATACCGGGGGTTGCCCCAGCTGAGGTGCAGCACCTTACACATGGTCTTGTTAAATCTCATTAAATTCCCACGGGTCCACTACTCAAGCTTGTCCAGTTGCTTCTGGATGTCCTTCAGGTGTGGCAACTGCAACCCTCAGCTTGGTGTCATCAGCAGATTTTCTGAGGGTCCAGATTTGCTCTCAATCCCTCTATGTGATTAATGAAGGTACTAAATAACACTGGTCCCAGTATGGACCCTCAGGAGACATCACTTGCCACTGCTGCTCACTGGGACTCTGAGACGTTGACCACTACCCTCTGGATGCAACCATCCAACCAATTCCTAATCCACCTACCAGTCCACTCGTTGAATCCACTGCTCTCCAATTTAGTGAGAAGGATGTTGAGGAGCGTGTCAAAGGCTTTACAGAAGTCCAGATAAACAACATCTGTAGCCCTTCCCTTCTTCACTGATGTCACTCCATCACAGAAGGCCACTGTCTTGTCAGGCAAGACTTGCCCTTGATGAAGACATGCTGGGTGTCCTGAATCACCTTCCTGTCCTCCATGTGCCTTAGCACAGCTTCTAGGAGGATCTGTTCCATGATCATCCCAGGCATAGAGGGAAGACTGGCAGGTTGGTAGTTCCCAGGGTCCTCCTTTCTTCCCTTTGTAAAGATGGGTACTGTGTTTCCCTTTTTCCAGTCCCTTGGGATTTCACCTGATTGCCATGACTTTTCAAATATCATGGGGAGTGGCTTGGCAGCTACGTCGGTGAATTCCCTCAGGACTCTGGGATGCAACTCATCAGGTCCCATAGACTTGTGCTCATTCAAGTTCCTTGGGTGGCCATGAACCTTAGCTTTGTTTACAGTAGGAGGGCCTTTGTTGCCGCAGTTCCCACCCTGCTGTCTATCCACTTGAGAGGCGTGGGAAAAGAGGTTGCCAGTGAAAACAGGGAAAAAGTTGTTGAGTACCTCAGCCTTCTCCTTGTCCGTTGTTTCTGGCTCACCAGTGTTATTTATCAGAGGGAGTGCACCTTCTTTGACCTTCCTTTTCTGATTGACATACTTGTAGAAGCCCTTGTGATTCTTTGTGTCTCTTGTTCCAGTTTTGCCTTGGCCTTCCTTACCTATCCTTACACCATCATGCTTCATCTCTATGCTGTCTGTCCCCAGGTCATGTGTCCTTGTTTCCACTGTCTGTGCATTTGCTTCTTTCCCTTTAGTCTGACCAGCAGTTCCTGACTCAGACATGCTGTCTCTTGCCTTCTTTGCCCAATTTCTTATTCCTGAGGATTGCTAACTCTTGTGCTTTATGGAAGACTTCCCTAAAGATCTGCCAGCTCTCTACTGCTCTGTTGTCCCCGAGGGCAGTTTCCCAGAGGATCCCACTGACAAACTCCCTGAAGAGTTGGAAGTCTGCCTTCCTAAAGTTCAGGAGTCCAGCCTTACTCCTTACCTGATCTGTATTCCTTAAGACTGCAAACTCCACCAGTGTATGACCACTGTAACCTAGACTGTTTCCAATCTTGATATCCCCAGTTAGCTCCCTTATGTTGGTGACTATCATATCTAGTATTGCACTTCCTCTGGTAGGTATAGCACTTCCTTGGTTTAGGAAGTGTCATGGTTTGAACCTGGCCAGGCACCCATAGGAACCACCTGCTCACTTCCCCTTCAACTGGACAGAGGAAAAAAAATTCAAAGGGCTCAAGAGTTGAGATAAGGACCCAGGAGAGATCATAGGCAAGAACCAGCTCAAGCTTAAAGATATGAAAATGAATTTATTACACTAACAGAAACAGAACAGGATAATGAGAAGAAAAATGAACACTTAGAAGAAACACCTTCTTTCCCCCCACTCCCTCCTCCCAGCTCTACTTCCTACCCCAATGGTGCAGGGAGACAGGGAATTGGGTTTTGGTCAGTTCATCATCTGTGGCTTCTCTTGCTGCCCAGGAATTGGAGTCGCTTTCCCCTGCTGCTCTGTGGGGTCCCTCCTGGGAGACATTTCTCCAGGAACTTCTCCGACGTGAGTCCATCTCACGAGCAACAGTTCCCTGTGAACTGCTGCAACCTGAGTCCATCCCACGGGCAGCAGCCCCCTCAAACTGCTGCAGTGTGGGTCACTCCTCCTCAGCGTGCAGTCTCCTTCAAAATATCCACCTGCTCCAGCATGGGCTCCTCCACGGCCTGCAGATGGATCTCTGCACCCCCGTGGGCCTCCACGGCCTGCAGGGGCACAGCTGCTTCACCATGGTCTCACCACCAGCTGCAGAGGAATCCCAGCTCCAGCTCCTAGAGTGCGTCCTCCCAGTTCTTCTGAACTGACCTTGGTGTCTCCATGGTTGTTTTCTGCTCACAACTTCTCACTCTCCCCCTCTTCCCTGGCTGGAATTAAAACTGCGCTACCAGTATTGTTTTGATTTTCTTCTTAAATCTGTTATCACAGAGGTGTTACTGCTACTTCTGATTGGCCCAGCCTTGGCCCATGGCACGTCCATCTTTGCAGCCAGCCAGACATTGGCCCTGCAGGACATGATGGTGGGAGCTTCTAGTAGCTTCTCACAGAAGCCACCCTTATAGCCTCCCCCACTACCAAAAACCACGCCTTGCAAACCCACTACAGGAAGTTATCCCCCATGCATTCCAGGAGACTTCTGGATTGCCTACAGCTTGCTGTGCTACTTTTCCAGCAGATGTCGGAGAGGTTGAAGTGCCCCAGCAGGACTAGACCTTCAAGCACGTCTAGAGAAAGGATTTTCCTGTTTAGATGCCCTCCTCTGTGGGAGACCTAAGAGTTTGAAAATCCTTGTAGAATCAGGAAAATCCTTCCTCACAGACATTTTGTCAACTCTGATGACTTACATATTGCAATTCACTTGAGAGCTAAGCCACTGCATATCAAAAGCTCTCTGGAGCAGAGCACTTTTTGTTCTTTGCTGGCAATGCCAAGCACACAGATGGCAAGTTTACAGATTGCAGGTGTTAACTGCAAGCAAAAATTATACTGGTCAGGTTTTGTTTGAGATTGCTCAAAATGTCAGTTACAAAGGCATTATTGCAAAACATTTATCTTAATAAAAGCAAACAGGGGACATGTATACTGACTGTCTAAACAATTTGACAATTTGAGGGAAAAAAAGTGAAAATATAATCCAAGAACTTTAAAATTAAAGAATGTCTAAGTCTTTGGTGACGTGCAAGTCATCAATTATATTTATTTATGACTGCTACATACCAGCACTATAAATCAGAACTTCAATATTTCTGTTTGAATACAGATTTTAGGGTGAACATCCTTTCTCAATGCCTGCAGGTTTTACCCTGTTATGACCATTCAAAATAAAGGTTCAAAACTAGACTTTCTGTGTTATTTTTCCTTTTGACACAGTTCCACAGATACTCTTACTAGTCTTTTAAAATAAAAAGACAAGAAAAAAATTATTTTAATAATGTATCTTTTTTGTCTTATGGCTATTTTCCTTATGCTTTTTGCTGCATCTCAAGTTATAGAGATTTCATAATAATTTTTTTACAAATACGGTAGAGTTAAGGGGTTTGAGAAGGTAATAGAGTGGCAGTTGAGGGAGAGTGTGAAGAGGAGGAAAAAAAAAGGAAGATAGTAAGGCATGACTTGACCCACTGACCCTCCACAGCCCCTTGCCCCCTAAGCGACCCAGGCTTGTTCTCCTCCTCCTCTTGCCTCTTCCAGAAACCACTCAGCTGATTATCTCTCATGAGATAGTAAAATTTTTCAGACCTAAGACTGAGAATAAACTCAGTCTGCCTTTATCCATGAAGATTTGGGGCAGGAAGATAGGGTTTTGCTTTTGCTGCTGAGAAGTCTGGAGCTAACTCTGGAAATAGTCATAAAATTTATAAAACACACTACAATGCCTGCATTCCTGCATATTTGAAAGAGAGGGAAAAACATGTGAAAAGCAAGGGGTTTGACTCTCCAGGCCCTCCATATGTGGAAATTCCATCCACATCAGTTGGAGTTCAGTATATGAAAGGCTCACAGAAGCAAATCCAAAAGGGTATATAAAAGCAGTAGATTTTTTTTTCATGTGAAACCTGAAGCATTTAGCTTACTTCACAGAACTGAGAGAGCTACCCTGAAAGCTTCTGTAAGTGTGATTCAACTTTAATCAAAATAGTGGCCAGAGAATTCGGAATGCAGAAATGTCATTTCATTTAAATTCATTACCCCCCAAATCTATCATCCCTTTTTCCTACCCCCACCACATAAAAATTCTTCCAAAGGAAGAATGTAAAGTGCTTTTTTTGAAGATGATAGAGATTTCCATTATAGCACAATGCAGTGATTTATTAAGCAAGGAAAACAAAGTTTTTGCAAAAAGTAATATAATACGTAGTGGAAGCTGTAAAAGACATTAAGTCAAATTTAGAAAGTCTAAACTTGTGAATTCAAAGTACAGTTGTGTAATATTGCCCAAAATAGTTCTGGCACTCTAGCAGCAATAGACACAAGATTTATTTACTCATAAGAAAATGAAAAATTTCTTCCAGTAAACTTGTATAGAATTTTATGAGATTAGAACTCAATGTGCAACACATACCAAGGAAAAAATATTGGCAAACCACTAAATATTGCTTTGATTTATTGTGACAAAGGCTCAAAGAAATGCATATTACAAAGCTAGCACAGAAAAACAGTAGCTGAACTATGAATTCTTTGAACTAGTGTACCTATGCTTTCAGTTGTATTTGGAGGACTAACAGCAGGCACTGTGATGTTTCACATATTATATGCAACTACTAAATCCAAGAAATCAAATCCAGCTATAATTCAGTATAACATAATATAAAATAACATCCTGTTATAACGGAAGCTACAATGCTGGGGTAGGGGAAAATGCATATACTGATATATGGAAATTTATAAGTAAGAAAACACAGGAATGTATCAACAAAATATATCCTCACCAGAAATGTGCACAGTCTTTCCAGTAAAGGCCAGCTGAAACTTTGGTTCTGCTAGCTTATCCCACAGACCTCTCAGCAGCTTGGACTCCTAAAAGTTTGCCTTAGAGAAAATTCTGCCATCCAGACCTGAGTGTTGAAGATTGTAGGTTTCTTAAAGCCTGACTCCAGACAGTCCCACCCTGTGCACTGGCCCTAAATGGGGACTTCTCATTTGCCTGAGAGTGACCCACAGGTTTCTGTCTGTGCATCAGCTACTCTAGCAGACCAAGGTAACAATAAATGCTACGTAAAAAGGTTTAGAGTTTCCTGAGGATGTTCTAGTTACTTCCCCATTTAATTCTGAACAGCAGTGAATTCAGATGTGGTGCTGAGGGAAAAAACTATTGCCTAATGATTTTGGCAAATTGTTCTCCATTCATTTACTATTTTGTGGATGCCACTTACTTCATTATGACACATCATCTCTAATATGAATGTTACACGCAAAACATGCTTAATAATTTTGGGAAACTAATCTCTTACTTTGATTTAGTAAAATCCTACAGTTTTTGCCCACGCATGGTGCTGTAAAATCATAGATATAAAAGAGCACCCACTCTGCTCTTACATACAGTTTTAAAAGATTATGACAGATTAAGTGTCATGAACATTTCTTAGTTTATGTCTGCTTTGAAGTCTCTTTTATCACTTGAGATATAGAAGTGTTTGTCTTTTGAGGAAAATGAGTATGGTTTTCTCTGATATACTATAACCAACTTGTATCTGTCACACAGGGAAGTGTTATATCCACGTCTCCAGGTAATCCACTCACATTCACAGGTCTACAGTCCTCTAAGGAGTCTCACAAATCTGGATAATTCTTCTGCATGCTGTGTTTTATGTTTGGTTCCCTGATTTAGATTGCAGATGTGAAAAGACAAACAAGAGTGCCTCACACACACATATGCTCATTAATTCAGGTTGAATTATTTATGTTTGCTCAGTCATTAATTTGAGACCCTGTTTTCTCTTGAAAATACTATCATCGAGTTTGATGTGCTTTCTTCCATACTAGTCCCATCTACTTTAGTAATTGTTGTCTATCCTGACATCAAACTCCACTGATAAGAATGTCAAAAACGATTGAGATGCAGGATATTGACAACCCACATTAGAGCATGGTATTGTGTATGCAATCATCGGAGAAAAAGAAACAAATATTGCCCTGACAAAAGACTGTTTCTAATTTCTTTTTGAAGAAATTAAATTCATATAATTTATCTGAATTCAAATATTAGTGTTCCTTTCATCTTTCTGTGTTCCCTGAAGTCATAAATACTACCCAATTCTGTAGCAGTTATAATGTTTGTTTTAAAATGTCAGTCCGATGTAGTCAAACACTTTTTTAAAAGATAAGTTCATTCACTGTGTATTTGAAAATAGCTGCACAGGAAAAACAATTTTAAAATGAGCACATTATACCTGAGAAGCACAGTAGGTTTGTGCTCATGTATTATAAAGGCATACAGTTTCCACAGCCCCAAATGCTAAAAAGCAACTCACAGAGAAGTATTGTGTGATTCTGAACTTCATTTGTCATCAGTTAAACATGATCCTACTGGAAAGTTCTGAACCGTGCCCAACATTTCTGAAACAGCTAGGCTGATGTAGATTTCTTGTTACCCTACAGTTCTCACCAATTCTAGAAGAAAAAACTAGAAAAACCAATTATGTACTCAGAGAAGAATCAAGGGTGACATGCAATGTAAGGGAGAGTTATTAAAACAGGGCAAAAAGGATTGGACCTTGTCAGCCAGGGAATCCACATGTTTTAGCAAAATTACAAAATTTTAACTAAATATTTGTCTGTAAGAGAAGAGAATCATATAATCATACAATCATTTTGATTGGAAAAGACGTTTAAGATCATCAAGATCAAGCCCAACCCTTAAACCAGCAGTGTCAAGTCCACTATTAAGCCATGTCCCCAAGTGCTGCATCTACGTGTCATTTAAATGGGAAGCCTGTTCCAATGCCTGACCTCTTATCTCAGTGAAGAAATTTTTCCCAATATCCAATCTAAACTACACCTGGTACAAGCTGAGGCTGTTTCCCCTTGTCCCATCACTTTTTACTTGAGAGAAAAGACCAACCACTGCTCACTAGAACCTTCTGTCAGATAGCGGTAGAGAGCTATAAAGTCTCACTCAAGTCTCCTCTTCTCCAGGCTAAAAATCCCCAGCTCCCTCTTAATTTTTCCTCATTCTTAAAAGATGTGTGCTCCAGATCAGCTCCACTGCCCTTCTCCGGACACTCTCTCAGTGTCTTTCTTGCAGTGAGGGGCCCAGCATTGCACAGAGGATTCAAAGTGCAGCCTCACCAGCACCGGGTACAGGGGGACAATCACTGCCCTGGTCCTGCTGGCCGCACTGTTGCTGATACAGGCCAGGATGCCATTGGCCTTCTTGGCCACTTGGGCACATGCTCGCTCATGGTCAGTCAGCTGTTGACCAGCATCCCCAGGTCCTTTACTGCTGGGCAACTTTCCAAACACTGTTCCTCAGCAAGAGGCTATAGGAGGGCCCTTAAACCCTGTTTAACAATTTTATTAAACTGTTAGATAAGGTAGCAGGGAACTGTGGAAAAATGAAAGTCACAAAAGAGATGATGACTGTACAGGTGTGTCATAGTTACACAGATAGAATAAGACAGTGGTGCATTGAGTGGCTTCTGAGATCCCAAATGTTGTCCTTTCACAGGCTGTGAAGCCTTTTCCTGTGGATCTGGTCTTTCCCCAGAAAAGCCAGCTGGTAAGCTGCATGCCTAGGAAATGCTTTGCTACCTCTCTTCTGCAGCTTCTCCTCATGTCCCCACCCTGTCTGTACACTGCATTTTGGTGTTGTAGATCTGTCACAACTTTTCTGCTTAGACAAACTCATGCCTTGATACATCTGCATACGGGGACAGAATGTTCTTGTGCTTGGAGGAGTCTGTTCTTAAGTTCCTTCAAGATTTCCTGAGCTCCCCTGCCATACAGAGCTCCTTTCCATGGGAATCCAGCTTGTTTCCAAAGAATCTGCAGATCTGCTCCCTTCCAGCAAAGGATCCATATCATTCCACTCATCTTCCTCACCCATAGAGGGATTCACTCTTTCATGTCTGCTGTGACCAAAACCCCATCCTTGAACATTTTCAGCTGTGTTCTGGGGCACCAAATTCTGGTCACCCTGACACGTTCACCTTGCCTACAGCCTGTGATCTGCAGACTTCCTCAGGTTAATTTAAAAAGATATTGCTAACTTCCTCACTCCAACCAGGAGATCCACAGCATATTCCCATCACCAGGCCACCTCTACCATGCCTGAGGGTCTGCTGGAGTGATATTCAGGCTGCTTGTGAAGAGAAGAAGTTTTCTCCTGGAAGTCAAGCATGCACATGTAGTAGTGTTTTGTTCATTTGTTTGTTTAGTCTTTTGACTGTCACTCCTTTTGTAACTACTTTCTGCTTTTAATAAATGCTCTTCAGTTGTGCATTATTACTGTCACTAAGCTGGAGGAAGTGGAAATATAGGGCTCTTGACACTAACACACACCCATTAAGAGGGTACTAGTTATACAGGGAGACTAAAATTCACATTTACTGGAAAAAACACTGATTATTCAGAGAGGCAGCTAAAAGCAAATCAGATAATAGAGGTGGACAGAAACAGTGACAGAGTTGGAAAAAGGAAGCAAAGCCCTGCACTCTCCTGATGTCACTCCAACAGACCTCATCAAATGGCAGATCAGCATGTGAAGAAAGATGAAACGAATTTACCCCAAAACGGTCAAGACAGTCCAAGATGAAAATCTTTTGTCTTTTGATATCACCTGTAATCTTGCCTTGACATCCGAATTGCCCACCTCCAAAGGACAAGAAAAGCATCCCTGGGGATGTCCAAAGACTTGGGGACTTCCTTGCTGAAGAAGAGGATTAGACGAAAAAGGACAATAAGACCAGAGAAGGATATCACTGACTTCACCTCAGTTGTTATTGAAAAGCTTTTTTCCTTTGATATTATCTTGCTTCTCCAGCAACAAAGCAGAAATGTGAATTCCTGTTTAAATTAAGCAGAAAGCAATTTATCTCTATGAAGGAATAAAAACACCATGAGAATTGGGCATGTAGCCAGATTTTTTTTCACAACACAAACCCCCTGTGGGCCTTCAGGATGTAAGTGAAACGCCCTGAAAAAATTGGTAAAAGTGGGTTCCAAGAAGAACTGGTAATCTGATACAGCTAGCCACCATGGAATAAGAAAGAGTTCACATATAAGGATCTTGCAAGTATGACATGCTAAAGTCTGGCACAAGTAGTGGTGTAACCAGTAACAGATAGCTGGTACCCATCCTGCACCACAGATTTCTTCTCATTAAATGCTTCCTGTCTTTTCTCAGAGGAAACTTTAACATTACTTTACTAGCAATAATAAAAAAGAAATTAAGCCACTTATTTCAAACTAGGGCTTATATGTACCTTTTATCTATAAACATTCTATATGATAACATTATTCATTTCCTTTAATTGTTTATTTTATGTATGGATAGTCTTACTGTACTTACTAAAACATGAGAGTACAGCGAGTGAAGAGATTAGATGCTATATTTGAGCAGGCAAATCAATAATTGCGTAACCTATCATATATGTTACAAGGGCATTTCCTTCCAGTAGAAAAGGGCAGAAATTTACAGAATATTTATTTATCTGCCAGTAGTATTTTTCCTTTCTGTGACATGTGATACACAGAAAACTAGCCATGGGTACACGTTACATGTATCACAGTTGATGTTCCTTTTCACTTTACACTGATTAGTTTTTTGGACAACATTTTTTGTCCTTTTTAATATCAGAAATTACAGTACTCTTTCAGTTAGTCGCTAGTAAGTATGGTAAAATTGCTTTCAACTGTGACTAATTTAAGATAATTTTAAAATCCAAAATTAAAACAGATCTTTGTGTTTAATAATTTTAAAAAAAGTACATGAACAAATAGGAGCTTTGCGTAGTTTTGTGTTGGTTAGGCCATAATAGCAAAACAGCACTTACAGTGTCTTAGAAATGAACCTAGCAGAGTTACAAACTATAAGCTGCTGTTTATTAGTCATGTTTTTCTTCTAAAATAGTACAGACCTCTTGAGGGTGTTTTTTTTGAAAGTAAATTTAATCACGCAGAATATCAAGTCATCAGTCCATTTGAAATACAGTAATGCACACAGGTGCAGGTGCATTTGTTTGCCCATCCTTACCATCAAGATGTGATTGTAAAAGGTTTTTTTAAAACAGCTCCTTAGACATACAGTATTTTCTTAGACGATTTGTTTCTGTGGGAACATATGAAAAATGATCTGGGTCAGAACAAAGTTTTTCACTATCCTGCCTCTCAAAGCAGCCAGTAGCTGATGTCTCGAAAAGAAGATAAATGCAGGAACAAATGTAAGTATACGTGTATGTATTCTTTACCCAAGCATGCCATCAGCACTCATAATCAACAGTGATTATGAATAATTTAATTTTTCATCAATAATTTAACTTTTCTTGTTATCCTCAGCAAGAGAAAATTAAAACACACTAAAAATGTATTCAAGAAGTCTCTTTTCCAGACCACATCTGAGCTAAAAAACCAGACACAGAGCTTGGTGGATGACTCAAATTTGGGACTTCTTGAAGCACAAAGTAGAGTATTTTCCAGTTTGAACACATCTAGTATAGACATGACAAGCTAATTTATTTTGGTTGCAAATCAGAATTTCCTGATATTTTGCATCTAATATTCTGCTCTCTGCTTCTTTTTATTTGAATTTATTCCTTCCTGTTACAACCAAGAAGGCTTCTCAAAGTGCCCATGCAAATGCCAATAATAATTTACAAATGCAAAAGTTGAAACAAAAAGAAAAATAGTAACTTGCACAATTTATATTAGACATTAGATGTTTGACAGTGTTGTTGCATTTTATTATAGTTTCTGTGACTGTGGTTTATGAAAGAACTACAGATCTTATTTCTCAGCTTAAAGCAAAGGGTTGAAAGCTTCCAATCACTATATATCTTTACTCATAAGCGGAAGCAGTTATTAAGTGGCTGCTTCAAACCTCTGTGTCTAAGGGCTGAGCTTTACCTAACTTTTAGAGGAAAACTAGTAGATTGTGTTTTAAGTGGTCTGAACCTCAAAGAACATAACTGTAAAAGAAAACTTCAAGACTGAAGTGTCAGATGATGTAAATTAGTCCACGGATATAGGCAGGATTACATCAGCTGAACACTGGATCTTGTTCCTGGTCCTTAATTACTGTCTGCTCCAAAAGACAAAGTTGCATGTGGTGCAGGCTTGTTAGGAGGCAAAGCATAGTGCTTTTACTAATCAAAAGAGGTTTAGGTTGGATAGCAGGAAAAGGTTCTTTACCCTGAGGGTGGTTGGACACTGGCACAGGCTCCCCAGGGAAATGGTCACAGCACCAGCTTGTCTGAATTCAAGAAGCATCTGGACAATTCTCTCAGGCACATGGTGTGATTCTTGAGGTGTCCTATCCAGGAGCTGGATGTCAATGCTTTTTGTGAGTCCCTCCCAACCCAATATATTCTATCATTCTGTGAATCTATGATTCTAACTGATCTTTGCTTACACTGACATGAACACATCATTACAGAGTGCAAGCAAGAAGTTTAACACTTAACCAAAGTCACACCATACTAACATTAAATCCACCTTACCCCAACAGATAAATCTTCCTTTCAAAACTTATGTCCATCAGCTCTGAGTGGGGCACCTGGTTAAGTGCCAAAGTAACTTGAGACTTTTGGGGAGCCTAGGGTATTCGGCCGGATTGTTCAATTTACAGTGGCAGCCATCTCATGCTCCCTCTTCTGAACTCCTTTCCTGATTTTGTATGACATTGTGGTTCAATAGTTGACCAATAAATCCTACCTACCAATGAAACCCTTGACAGTTTATTCTCTAGATGTGTCCATATGAATGTCAAATTACATGCCAAGAATAAACTCTGAAAGTCACCTCCAAAATTCCGAAGGCAAGCAGCAGCTGCAGAGATTCTTATATTTTCAAGTACAAACTGCATTTTCCAAGCATGAGACAGAGTGGTTAGAGAATGAGTAGCAGTGAGTTTCAAAACTAGATAGAAGGTAGGAGGGTTTCTTTTAGGATTTTTTTTCGATTAAAAGTTCATTAGCAATTACAACCATACTTCTCAATAGTCAGAAGATTTGTCTCTCAAAATCTGAGTATTATAGAGTCTCTGTCCTCATTTTTTAGGATAATTTAGTATTACTGAACAGTAATACATTCATGACCCAGGGAATGAAACAAACACAAAACAAATGTGGCACAAGGATAAAGATATCCTTTGCCATATATCTCCTTTTGCCTGAAGAGAGAATGGATCAAGTCTTGCCTTCTTAATCCCAAACAAAACAATCTTGAACACGTAATTACCCCCTAAAGTCTCAGAAACTGAGGACAGGAGTGGTCTTGTTTGCCTTGTTATGTTCTTTGACTTTTCTCCAAACACGGAAAGATATTTTCTGCAAGGATCAACAGAAACATAAATCAAGTTCAGTATTACATAAAATATAACATGCAGACCAGTATAAGCAGCGTGAAAGGCACTAAACCTTCATTCTGGAGAAGAGAGTGGTATTTCTTCTTTTTCAGATGGTGTATTACATCAAACCATATAATGTCTCCACCAAATAATCTTTCTTCTGCTTTTGTTTTTACAAATAGTCATAAATTTGCCTATCTTCTTTTGTGAGAAATTAAAATATCTGTCTATCAAGACTTCTGAGCAACAGAACCAGATGAACTTGAGTTCTCATACAGAACACAAAGAATCTATTAAAAGAATATCATGAGGCAGGGTGAAATGGTAGACATGTAAAGAACTGAAGGTGTAGTTATTTAGGATCAGGAGAAATAAGGGCAGAGGCAATGAAGTAAACACTGTCTGTTGGAAGGATGCTTCTGCCTGATGTTTTCCAGCACATGGCTGTTATGTGGATCTTTTTAAATTAGATATCTTCTGTTCAGTTGCCAACAAATACATGGGATGAGACTGACAACTCCAGTGATTCTTCTAGACTCTGCTTCCAAATGTGTGCTCTATGTTTTGAATATGCAAGGTCAGAAAAAAAAATTTTACTCAACGTGCACAATGCCTGACCTTAAGGAAAGCATTCAACCATAACAAGTATACTGTAAGAACTGGAAAGATTATTTCTGTTGAATCAGATAATATCTAGCAGATATTGCCTTGCTTACAAGTTTTCAGTTATTCTAATTTTTTTTTTTTTTAATTCATGTAAAATATACTTGTGTTGCTTACTTGTTTTAGGAAAATGAATAATCAGGAAATAAAAGAAGGCTTTGTTGTTACCTGTTTTAACAACAATGCAGGAGTAGTTCTTTACATGCCCTTGAGTGTTTGATTTGAAGTGAGATTGTATTTATTTGAAACATGTGAACAAAGTCCCATTATGAGTGGAATCCTCTAAGAGCTTTCCAAACAACAAAAAGGGTGGTGGGTGGCTATGTTCTGCATGCATATGTGAGTTTAGGAACTTTAACAGCACCTTTACATGCAAATGTATGCACACTGTGCAGTTTTGAGCAAGCTCCTGCTGAAAAGGAATTTTCTGGTTTTTGGCAAATGTCCTTTTTCTTCTACATCAGAATATCTGCCTTAATAGGCATAAACTGTAATGCTCTTTTTAAAATGCAAGACGCTTACTTCCTCTGCTTGCTCTGTTCCTTTCTCCGTGGTCAAACTGAACAATCCTATCACATGCTAAGCACCAAAACCAAACTGTCGTGAGCTCCCAGCAGGCAGAGACGCTCGTTCGATGTCACGAGCACCGAGCTCTCCACACAAGCTCACAGGCTTCCCTCACTACCACTGAAATGACAGAAAACCTGTATCTCCCAAATGTGACAGCACTGTGATTGATTTTATGCTGGCAAAATGTGTCCACAAGGTACTCATGAATACATTAGTATTATATACAGCTTGCATGAATAAATACACTAATAATACATAGCGTGCATGTGTGAGGAATTACATTGGTCTCTCTTTCCTCTGGAAAGGGAATGGAAGATTGTATTTTACATGTGTAGGCTGTTGCTGTACCATTTCCCTTGGTGCCAGATGCTAATAAGTTGTGCTTACAGAATGCCTAAAAGGTAAAATCTGAAAATTTTAGAACACTAAAAAAAATACATTTATTTGAAAGATTAGACATAAATACCACTGCTATCCTTCCTTTACATATACTCAAATGGTGTGCTACCATTGCCTTAGCAAAAAAAATTTCTTTAGCTTTTTCAAAGTGTGTATTTATGGTTCCTCTCACCTCTGCTACACATGCCATTCTATTATGACCATATGTTCTCTGATCTGTGTAGAAGCATTGATCATTTTAGCAAATTCAATCCAAATTCTTGTGCATTTCTACTCCAAGCCTAGACCAAACTTCACAGATGTGAAGGGAGACGGTTCTCCTCTTAAAAATTATATACAAAACAGAAAGAGGCTACACAAAATGATGCATGCAATAGAAGTCAGAAAGAGGTTTATCTTCACAGGTTTAGCCATTTGATTTTGAGGTATCTTGGTCTCAGCTTCTCACAGCCTGAATGTTTTCTCTTTGGTGCAGTAATGTGGCAAGGGTCAAATCTTTGGCTGGGGTAAGTCAGTAGTAAGTTCCACTTACTTATCAAAATTATGTCAATTAACACTGCTGAAGATCTGTCTTACTATTATTTGATTGACATAGAAAATCAAGTAGATGTTCTGCTTAGCATAAGTGTATAGAAATAATACTACCATAGAAGCACTTTTGGGTAAAACAAAGGATAGCATGCAGTACTTCACTTTTTGTATGAGTCTCTGAAGGCAAACCAGAGTTTAGTTGGCTCTAACTAGACTAATATACAATTTTCCCACTCATTCAGCCTCCTTTGTGCAAAATAGACTTGGAAAGGCCCAAACAAACTTAGATGGTAAGATCTAGAACAGATTTATATTAATCCCATACAATGTCATACAAACTTAATGTGAACTATATTTTGAAACCAGCTTCACAGGACAGTATTTCTTATTTTCCATTATGTAATTTATTTTGGATGAAATAATGCTAAACCTGGAAAAAGCTCAGAAAAAGTGAAAGGGAGAAAGCTAACTGACAAAACCATTTAGGGAATTGCTTGAGTTGTTTACAAAATCTGAAACTCAAACCTACCAGAACATATAGCCCTAGCTAAACTTACATTTTTTTATATTAATATTCAGTCTGCTCGTTTTACCTTAGAGTAGCATACAGAAGAGCCATGGAGAGTATATTCAGCATTACAAGACTTTAGTTTTTGTCTATGTTTTTCTTCTATTACAGTTTATGTATAGTAAGTGTAATGGGAAGCTTTCTTTTGGCAAAGGAGCTGATTAAGTGTTCCATTTAATAACATGATGCAAAAAATGCTTTCTTCAAACAAGGCCCCTGTTCCTTTTCTGACCAAATGGAATTCGGTCAGCTCTTTTGCTTGTACATGTACAACCTGTATTGAATCAAAGGGAATAATGTAATTACGGTACACTGAGGTAAGTTTGTTGCTCACCAATACTGTAAGAGCTAAACATCTTACCTGCTGTCTTCTTCCAGCTTTGCCATCTGTTATTTCCCAGAAATCACTGCCACAGTAACCACACTGTTTTAAATTTGATTTCTTTTGACACCTATGTCTGCCTCCACAGATACCTGAATCAACTTGCATATGTGATGCATATATTCATCCTCACAGGATGCAGTGTGGGTACAGCTAGTGTCAGAGCATGTAGATCCATGTGAAAACTGGACT
Source organism: Atrichornis clamosus (assembly GCA_013400975.1). Taxonomy (NCBI): domain Eukaryota; kingdom Metazoa; phylum Chordata; class Aves; order Passeriformes; family Menuridae; genus Atrichornis; species Atrichornis clamosus. The sequence goes on from WBMZ01010107.1 coordinate 38,029, forward strand.
TTACGTTGCAGAGGTGCAAAAAATGTCAAATCATAAAAATACAGAAGAAAGATCTAACTCTAGGTACAAGGTCTAGGTATTGGTATTGAAACTGAAAATATTATCTTTATTCCAAATTCATAGTTGTCTGTCAGGACGTTGTAACAGAGTTAGCTGGTTACGTCATGGTGCGATGTCTTAAAAGCAAGGGTCTAATCAAGATTAAAAAAAAATTCACCCTCAGGAGCTGATAAAGTTCTCTGTGACAGGTGAATTTTAGGACAGTTGAACAACTCTTGTCCTGTGCAGCTGAAGATGTCTGTGTCCAAGTGTGCTAACTTAGCATATCAAAACAGTACTGCGGAACTTGTGCCTTGACACCAGCTCTGCCATATTGGGAGCAACTGAGTTTTCTTGTTCACTAAATCTTGACACCAGCTGAATAAAATTAGGTTACTGAGCCAGTAATCCTACAAAGAAAGGCCTAAGCATAGAAATCAAAGTGACATGTGGGAAATTCTGAGCCAGTAATACAAAAAATTACGGAAGTCCTCTCATAGCAGGTCCTTTTTTGAGATGGAAACCTGTATAGCAGTCTGGATGTTGACACCAAGCCACCATACCAGTGCAAAACAATTCCCATGTTTAAATAACCTGTCCCTTGACATCAAGCTGTTAAAAAAAGAGGCTCTGATGATCCAAAAAGTAGCAGGTGCTTGCTTTCAGGTTTACCCAAGCTTCAGAACCTTTTACTAGTGAAGAGAATGCAGCTATTTAATTGAAACTTTGTTCAGGCTGGAAATCCTCCAATTTTTTGTCCTTTATGGTAACTCTTCCTTCTCATATTCCCACTTAACTTCAGCTCCTTCTGCTCTCCAAAATAAGGCAGCAGAACCACTCATTAACTTTAATTAGTTGGAGGGACGATGATTTTGTCACTTTTCTATATTCATTCACAATAGCAAATTGCTGACAGAAATGGGAGTGGTGAATGCACAAGTAAATCAGAAGTTATTCCCTGTTTCATTCCCACTGTCTACACATATCCCATAGCAAGCATAGACATGCACACACACACGGGTTTTCTTTCCTCTTCTTCTTCCTAGACTACAAAAATTACTACAAATCCCTCCCTAACACACAATGCAATGCAGAGCACTGCAGTATCTTACACGAAGTGACATTTATTAACTTCCCAACTGGAGATCCTGCAAGACTCAATTATTTTCTGACTTCCATGCGATCTATACATTCAGTGAACCAACTTTTACACAGAATTTTACTGGTTTTGGAGCACAAGAAAATAGATAGAGTGGTTAATTTCTCAGATGCAGAGGTGAAGATCAGTTTGACTGTAGTCAAAAATTTATAAAACCAGTATGCAGGTGCTGTTTTCCTTTAACACTTACCATGTCAACTTTAAAACAGGGCATAATGTATTCTTATTTTGACAATGTGGATCTGTAACTAAAGACTTTTTTCATGTAATATTTTGTTTTATATTTCAACACCAACTTAGTGTAAGCAGAACAAGGGGAAAAAATTTGGAAATTATTAGTGCCATTGAGAACATAACTTAAAAGTGAGTTGGTGCTTCTCATTCTCATGGTGGATCTGACTCACTGATTGTCTTTAAAAATGGGTTAAGTAAGTAGGAATAATTTATATTTTATATATTACATATTTTGGTCCATTCAAGTAATTTCTTTGCTTCTAAATTGTAGTAGAAGGAACTAATACTTAGGAGCAACCAATCCTAGAGGAATTAAACCGTGTCTAAGAAAACATGTAGAGGCTTAAAAAGCAAATGTAATTTTATACTCCAGAACTACCAGTAGGGCCAGCTCTCCTGACCTAACTGATACTGTCACCCTGCTAAGGTTCCTGGGAACAACTGCAGTTCCATGTGTTTCTAAGAGAAATATAGCAGTCCCTTTCAGGGTACAATGTTGGGGTTTTTTGGTACACACTGAAAGGCTGACGTACTTCAGAAAGATATCTACTTTTTCAAAATGAGTCTGAAGGACAAGAACCTAGTGAATCCTCTCTTTAGCCAAAGTAGTACACAGTAATTGCACACTCATCTGTCTAACATTTACTCATCCCAAAGTTCTGCATTGTCTCTCCAGCACAGCTAAGAAAAATGATGTCTAAGAAAAACTTTATGGTATAAATTCCAGTGTTTCCTGTCAAAACATAGGAGAAGATAAAATTATAGCAAGGAGGTGGCAGCAGTACTGAAATTACTGGGTATTTTTTTTCCAAGAAAAGACACGATATATCCAAATCTGTAGGGTAGGATTAGTGATAATTTCTTCAGACTGGTACTGCAGTCCTTCATTCCGGGTTCATTCTATAGCACTGCAGTCAGATTCATTTAGGTTCACTATGTCCACAGGAAGCTGGGCTTCCTATAGGTATCAGTTCTCCCCTGGACTAGGAAGCAAGTTGATTACCTCATTAAGAATTTGGCCCTATATTAGTGCTCTGTTATTTTACGCAAGTACGTGACTGGCAACTCATTAGAGAATACGAGTGCATTTATTTCAGCATGGGGGTACGTATGCTTGCGGTAGACAGAGAGATGTGGGACAACTAACAGAAAATGTTACGGTCAAAAGTGCGCAGAGTGACAGACATTCCCAAGTCATTAGGACAAAAACCCTGCCACTGTTTTCTTAGGGCTCCTCTCTCATGCCACGTGTTGCTAGTTAGCAGCTCTGATTGTGGCAAGCATTAGAAAGAGCAGAATGTCAGCTAAATTCTGCTTAGTAGTAAAGTGTGAAAACAAGAACCAAAATGGCATTCTTAGAATCTAGGAATTGGGGTTTTTTTTGTTGCTTGTTTTAAATGTAATTAATAGTTTTATGCTTACTCTAGGAATTGCAGCCAGTGATTAAAGAAGTTATACTTCTTTAAAAGGGCTCACAATCCTAGATCAATTCTCATTACAATAATTTCTTAGCAATTCATCTTAGCTTCTGAGGTATCATGAGGTGCTCCAGTAAAGAAGACATTATATACATAGAATGGTACCACGTCTCTCTCTTATTATAAGAAAAATGAACCAAAGTTTAGACTGGATAATTTAATGGCTTTTACTCAGGTAAAACTGCTCCTGCCACCACAAGGGACTTGCTTTTTTGATATGGTTTATGCAACACCACTAAATTCATTAACACAACTAGGAGTCTAATTTTGGGGTTAGAGAATTGAATGACTTAATACTGTTAAACTTTAGCAAAGGAAAGCATAATAAAAGGCCAAACTCTCCAAATGAGCTTAAATGCCTCTAAAAATTGCATTTGCTATTTTCTGCAATCTTTATAACCTGATATAGAATGCATGAAATACACTATGAGAAACTCAGATAAAAAAATTGTGTTGAAGTTGAAAATAATCTTGGACCTTGAAAAATGTGGTATAACAATAATAATTACAAATACGTAGAATAGATGCAGAAATGTACTGTGCTTTACAAATATAGGTCAGCATCAAAGTTACTCAAATGCCACTTCTAAACTCCAATTAAAATTGTAATCCAAACAAACATGAAAACAAATTCCTATGGTCCCTATTAAAAATTCACATTAAATAATTCCATTCAATCAAAGAAATTACACCTTTTCCTGACATGACATCATACTGTTCTTGCATAATAAGAACCACAAAACAATGTGTGCTGTGTTACACTATAAGGTCCTCTCTCCTGGTTATTGGTTCAAACACTCCTTTCTAATCATTGCTACCAAGGCAATTTTAAGACATCCTATGTTACCATGCCAAAAGAAAAAGGTAAGTAGAAAAAAACAGGTTCTCTTTTATGTCTTCTGACAAAAATGAGGGGTCATTTGCCCTGGGAATTAATTTTGCATCCATTCAAATCAGTGAAACAGTTGTCATTCATTACAGTACTGCAAAGGCTCGACATGTGCTCTAGAGTATTTCTTAATTTTATACATATTCTGATTAATTTTTTTTTCTGGGTGAGTGGAAACAAAGCAGTCATAAACGAACTTTCTCCTGCTGCAGAAAAAAAAATGCAGAGCCACCTGCCTGATATATTTGTGTTGACTTCATGAAATAAAGCACAAGTAGACATATGCTGGATGTCTTTCAAGGGACAGTGGAGCTGTATGTGTCCACGGGTTAAGTAAATATAGAATAATTCAGCATTATCTTGAGTGTGAATTCTGGGTGCAGATCTCATCCCAAACCAACACAACACCCACCCCTACCCCCCTCCCCCACCAAAACACATACACTGTGGAGTTTAGATTTACAAATTGACACAGGTCTTGAAAAGAATTGGGAGCAGGGAGGGAGAGGGTAAAGAAGTCAACATGTTCTCTATGCTCTGTGTAGCAACCGATTTGGCAAATACAATGTTAATACCTCATAGATCAAGGCAGCTGTTTTCTTTATTCATCCTTTACAAATTCACATGTCTCTGATCACTGTCCATTTTTTATGTTCATGATAACCCAGAAAATATTCCCATAGCCACAACAGATCCTGTGGCTTTTAAAAATAGCACTGATCAGCTCTTGAATCTTGGAAGTAGACAGAGTTGCTGAATTCTGGTCTTTTCAATAATCTCCACTTGCTCCTGTAGTGAAGAATTAACTCTTTGACACCTGCCAACAGTGTAAACTGGAAGTTCACTCTCAGCAATTACCTCCATTATGATTTAAAGAAGAGAAAACGGTAGAGAAAGGAAGTGCATATACTACCAAAAATAACAAAATACAGCAAACTTCTCTAGCAATATAGCATATCACTAATAGCTACAGGAGAGAGCCCACAATGACAGCATCTTTCCAACTTTCAAAGGCATCTTACAGTTGTCAGAAAGCTGAGAAAAGCTCCAAAGAGAAAAATGCAGATTAAAATCAGGTAGAAAACTTATTTGTTTATTGGTTTGAAAGGCAAAAATGCTTCAAAGGATGGAAAAATACGTGGATGACATTTGAACACTTCCACCTGTCAGAGTCTGGTCTATTTCAATCCCTACCAAATTTATAGATGTAGAGTGAAAAATCACTTTAGTTCTCTCTACCTAATGAGACTCCACCCATTCTATCCCTGTTGCAAACTCCCATTAAACAGCTTCCTGAGTCTAACAACCTAACAAGCTGGAGGTGCTCAGACCACAATCACAGTCAGCTGACATGTGCTAAGGTACATATTCAATGCGATTCCGGCCCAAAAGAGCAGTGAACAGTAATACTAAATAATCAGTTCATAAACACCATTGGCAGCAAAGCAGTAATGTCAAAGTAGAGAGACTGAGTTACCACCTCTGAAGGATGTTTTGATTTATCCCCTAAATAGAGATATTTGAAACATAAAATGCTCTCTACAAAGTGCCCCATACATGTCCTTGCTGTATATGTTGGTAATATAGGATCTTTAACAAATGGTAGGCTGTAAAATAAATGGAAGATAGTAAATGTTGGTGATAATCAACTGATGCTATCAAAAAATTGTACATATTCAGTTCTGTCTTCACAGCTGTATCCCACAAGACACAATATTCTACAGACCAAATCCCACTCCAGTAAAAATCTGATCAGGCAACTTCTATTAATCACAAAGGATGACACAGCAGGACCTGTCAATGCAAAATAGGAAATCTTCATACATCTTTCCACAGTGTGCAGAAGATTGACTACATACACACAGGCCTTGGGTAAGAAGTAATTTTCAATTCTCATTACACCTTGGTACCACATACTTCATATAACTGATTTGATGTTATATCCTTGGTTTTACTTGCTCTTCCTTCTTTTATGGAGCAAAGGACAAAACAGGAAGAGACCTAGAACTTGTTTTTCAAGCAAACCTACAGCTTGGAAAGCAGCAGTTGAAGAGTAAATACTATTAAGAATATTAATTTCTGCTATGCAGCCCCTGCTACAACATAGCTGTAATGAGTCTGATTCCATGCATAGGAGATTGCACATTTTTTGACTAAACTAAGTCTACATTTTTCATTAAAAACCTTACAGGGTATCACCATCTATTTAGGAGTTATTTCTGTGTCTGCAAACTAGAATGAAAGTTAATTAACATTCAGTTTTCCTAACTACCCCAACAAAACCAAAGAGAATTTCAACTTTCAGGCCCAAGTGCATTTAATATGCCTTCATCCAAATGTTTTGAAACTATCTCCATGTCTGACTTTAAAAAGCAGTGATACCTTCACAAGTTTATTTACAGGTGAAGTTCTTTGATATTGCTACATGTGATAAAGTCTTCCCTGACAACTCACAGCCTTTTCATGATCATGTCATGGCACCTTTCAGTAGTGAAGCAAGTGGTTGCCAGCATGGCATTCTCCTGGAGAATGTCTTTGCACCTAGCACTCTACTTTCACTCTTCTCCTGCAGTGCCTGAACTTGGCTGCCCAAACACATTGCAATGCTTAGAGTCTGAACACATAGCTCGGTTTAGGGCTTGACGTATACCAAGAGGTGTTTCACCCGCTGACCAAAGCATATGGAAGGGAAGTGAAAATCTCCAGTGTTAAGAAGATGCAAGTCAGCCAGAAGTTGTTAGGAACTCCCAGTATCTCAGGTTAGGCGACAGGTTTGTACCAAACCTTGTGTTCCTTAGGATAGCTGTGGAACAGAAAAGCTGTAAGCTCATAATTTGGATAGTATTTTTTTTGTTTTTGATCTCATGCATCAATGAATTCACTTGCTGTTCTGTATGATTTTAGAATTTGTGAATAGTATTGTTAACTGGGAACAGCGATAAATAATGAAAGAAATTACAGTAGTCAGAATGAATTTCTGCTTTCAAGAACAGATTACATACAGAAGTGCAGTTAAATTTGGGGGTTTTATTCTCCCCTTGGCCTTACTTGATCTGCAATGTTTCCCTGTTCACTTTGAAACTGCTACGTATTCAGACCAAAACAGCTTCTGCTTTAGAAAACATGTAAAATATTTCGTTTAAATTCTGAAGCCAAGATTAACTCTGGCTCCAAAATTTAAATGGGGGAAAATATAGTACTCGAAGATTCTTTTCTTTCTCCCTAAAATGCATCAGTTCCAAAGCAAGAGGGAAAGCAAAGCAGTTTCACATCACGGCTTAATGTAGGCCAGGTCATGGATCAAAGAGGCAATAGTATCACCACCAAAATGCAAACATCTCCTAAAATATGCCTAAGTCAACAACAAACCATACTACATAGACAAAGAGCTTATTTTTGTACATTAGTATGTTTTTATTAAGGTAGGACCCAAGTGTATCAGTCAAATCAAACCCTGCCTGAATAAAAAAAAAAAAAAAAAAAAAAAATTGCTTTTAGTATACAAACAGCATACTAAAGCAGAAACCCTATATTTTTTTCCTGAGCTGGATATACCACAAGAGTATGAGATCAGATGGCAAAGTAATCACAAACCACAACTCCATGAAATATGCAAGGCAGAGGGCCAGTGTTACTATGGAAGGCAGCACAAGATACTAGCTGCAATTCCCAAACAGGAAATAATGATGTTCATTGTGCTGATTACAATACAGTTTTAAAAGATAATATACTATGTGTACTCAGGAAGTCTTCCTTTTTACCAATGTTTCACATAGGATAAAGCCAGATAAAGTGCATTTAAAAGCTCTGTGTTTGGTCAGGGAAGATTACTCCCAGTTTCAACATAAGGAACAACCTACAAGATTTTCATTAATTTTTCATTAATTTTTTCACAAGAAGCATGCCACATAAATGAGTAGAGATCATTCTGGGAGAGAGACTGCAGGATACACATAGCTAACAAAGTTTTTATCACTCCACAGATGATCCACAGTTAGGAGGCACAAAATTGTGAAATTCATCCTTACTGTCTCTGACACTGGGCCAAGAGTTCCATGATTCAGGAGTTCAGGAGAGGCCTTCAGTTTGACAGAAGAGCACCAACTCAAATGATAATGGCTGCATAAATAACCAATAATAAGATTACATGGCAGCATGGCATTGGCTATAGTGCTTCAACACCAGATCTTGCATTTTCCTTACTACCCAATGATATAAGCCTGAGCCATGAAGATAAATACATGAACATCAATGCAAAAAACAAAACAGAATCTAAGGATTTTATTCAGTATTTTAATACTCAGTATTCTAAAAGTCTCATTGGGTATTGGAACCTGATCAAGGCTTTTGAGAGTCTTGGCTCTATGTCTAATTTTCAGTGGAAGGCAAGACAGAACGTCAGAGCTATGCACAGCATAGTAGTAACTGCACACTCAAAATTAGAAGAAAAGAAAAAAACCCCAGAAAATAATCTGAAAAGGCAATTTCTTTTAATATGATGCTGGCGTGCTGTGCTGTATCCTAAAAACTGAATATTTGGCCAAATTGTGTCTTTGCAGCTCAGCCAATGGAACAACAAGCAGCAAATAAACTTCTCACAAAATGTTTGCTTATATTCATCTTGCCGGTTATTGCACAAATTTCTGGTACCCCATGATTATTCAAACTCCCTGGCTTTAACAAACCTGAAGTAAAGGATATGGTTATAAATTTTGCCTGTCTCTTTGTACTCTCTCTTGAGACTACTAAAATTGGTGGGCTTTGGGTTTTTTAATTTGGACGACTCAGGTTTCCTGCTCATGCATAGCCTGTCAATTCTCATCTACCTTTTAATGTCCTTTCTGTATAAAAAGGAGACACTTCATCTCATTGCAGACCACATTTCTCTGAAATTTTACCAGAACCCTTGTCACGTAGACCTGCTGTGCCTGGCTAAACTTGCCTTTTGCAAGGAATGGGCAATTAATTGCTGCGTTTATATTAAAAGTACATCCTCTGGCTAAAATAAAGAATATTAAAACTGAATAATAAGGAAAGGTTGTAAAGTGATTGAATGGGCAGATCTAAAGCATTTGCCAGATAGAATATTAAATGTACATTTTTCAACTTTATTCTTTGATTCATCTTTTATTAAATAATTACCACAGTGGTTTAAAATAAAACCCAAACAGGGCCCACAAAATAAAAGATAATTGTTTGCAATGATCTTCAGTATTAGTTACATGAAAACAATTGACAGGGGCTTAGTTTACCTCTCTCTTCTACCTGGTATTGCCAAATAGTTTAGGCTTGAATACCCAGTTTTGGCTCAGAGGAGAAAGATGGTAGAGACATATTTACTCTGCAGTTACTTTTACTGCAAATAAGTGGGCATGTTCACTGTTGGAATACAATTCTTCTTCTACTGGGAAATTTATATTTGTTATGACAATGGAAAATTAACATTAATCACGTACAAACGATATCACCATCACTTTGTATGCACATGCAGACATCAGTCACAGTCTGGAAAGCAGTGTCGATGCTTCACGACAATGGAGCTGCAGGAGCAGGATACTGCCAAACCCCTGTACTGACCTGACGTTTCCAACTGACCAACAATAATTTTGCAGCTGCTCTGCAAGCCACTGCAGTGCAAGGAGACTAGAGTCTTACCCACCAGAGCCCTCCGGCCTTTTGTCACAGCTTCCATTGATTCTTTCAGCTGTTCTTGAGGTCACCCCACATTGCTCATTTGATCTTGTTGCATAAGCTGCTGTACAGTGCCTCTTGCCTTTTGCTGGCTTGATGTCTGAAGCTTCTGCAACCTGTGTTCTCCTAGATCAGGCATGTTATAGGCCATCCTAATCCAACAACTATTTTCTCAAACACCCTCCATAAAGATTGTTATGGTGGCTCAACTTTTACATGTGATATGACAACATGCTTTAGGGTGGAGCAATGAAGTGAGTTCACATGTTTCTCAAACTGCAAAATGGCAAAGCAGAAGTGACTACAGTGTGGCTGTGCTACATCTGTCTTTACAGGGCTTGGAAACATTCACATGATAAATCCATCATCTACTGACACTTGTAAGCCTGTCACAAGCTATCACAAGGTCTCTCACTACCTGACAGGAGTTGAAGTTAGTACAGCAAGATCAAAGCTGCTATTTAAGGTTTGAACTGTGCTGCATCTAGGTGTTGTACTAGGACTTGATTCATCCCCTTGCCACACCTGAGATGTTGACAGACCCTATCATCAGTATCCAGCTGCCTACTGTGGTCAAACCCTGGAGAACTGTGCCTGTCAGTGCAATCAAGGCCTTGTGTTGGAGTCACCACCAGCTCCCAGCTCAGATTCCCTCATGGGAGCACTGCTTGCTCCTTTCTGACAGAGTCAATGCATGTTTATTTCTTATCACCGCACACTTGTGTTGTTAATTACATACCATGGAAGAGAAGCATTTATTAGAGCCTTGGAACACATTTACAACTGAGTTTTGTTTGGACAATCTAATAAATAATGGTAAATTAACCTAACCTACTGTCTTCAGCATATTTCTATGGCAGCCACTTTATAATCTTTTTCCTCTTCCCCTGGGACTAGATGATCTTTAAGGTCCCTTTCAACCCAAGCCATTCTGTAGTCTATGATTATATGATCCTAATACTCTGTGACAGGAATTCACAGTTCTTTTGATGACCACATCTAACAGTGCACTGCAACACTGCACATTCCTTTAAGAGAAAGGCAGACAATTCCATAAGGCTGCAGAAAAGAGATAGGCAGGATACAAAGGGAATCTTAGTACAGTGACCTGGCCTGTTATTTAATTACATGAAGACAGATTTTAGTGGCGCAAGGAAAGACACCTGGGGGCCTTGCAGAAGAACTTTGTTACCCAGGGTGGGACAGGATTGAAAGCATGGTCAGCTCAGGGCACGATAAAGATGTATTTTGTTTTTCTCCATACAAATCTTTTTCATCCTTAAAGGGATGTAGAAACAGGACAAAGGAGGCAGTCTGCCTCCCAAAGTACGTAGATTTTTAAAGTGATTTTTTAAGTTAACAAATATACTCCTGGTTCATGGTATTTTGCTCACATTTTCATGTATCATACATTCTAAATTAATCAATATTTATTTATCAAGGATCTTGTCAATATTTATTTTAATGTTTTGCCTATCTACATCACACTGCTACTTCTTCAAGCATACATTAGCTTGAAGATCTGATTGCAAGTTTACTATCCTCTCTCTTTGGAGCCGTAACTGTAAATGTGTAAACAAGCTATAGTTTTTCAAGCTTGCTGCTACCTGCAGCTTTGAAGCTAACCAGAGAAAAGCATCCTCAATTTCAAGGAATAACAATGTAAAGATTGAACAAAATGCAATGAATCTGCATGGAATAGTAATCCAGCTTCTCTAAAAGGTGTATTCAAAATTCAGTGAGCCTATTTCACCCAGGAACTTGGTCTATTGTGTTATCTCTTAAAGCTTATTACACTTATATATCATAAAAGGACTTCAAAGAATAGAGTTCATAAGACACCTTCTATTCCTAAAAAAAAAAAAATATTCAAAGAAGTTGAACTTCTGTTTCAGCTGAGTACACCCAAGCTCCCGAGATAATATCACATAGATATTACTTGTGTCTTTCCAAAGTCTTAAAGTTCAGAGCCCCAGTCTTAGGGAATGCCAACCAATGCCAACTTTAACCTAACTTTATTGTGACTGCTACACAGATGGTTTCATACATTAAGGCTAAAACTCTAATGGTTTAGATACCTAATTGCCCTTTACTCTTCTGAAAATTCCAACTTAGAAAATGAAGGGCAATGTATGTATACACACACACCTTAAACACCAGCTCTTAGGACTGCATCTGGGCATTACAGCCAGACATCAAAGTCAAGAAAATGTGCCTGCTGTGAGGAACCTACTCTGATTCTTGAATATCAACACAGACCTTCTGCCCACGGTCCACCATGAGGGTTGGTATTTGCTCAGTTAGGATTTGGCAGCAGTGCCTGTATTCATGATACTCTCTCAAGCAAGGATTAATGCACCTATTAGGTAAGGGAAGTCTCTTCTGTAGCTCAGTATAAAGGGCCTCCTAGTATGAGCTGGCAATTGTACCAAATTACATATAATTGTTTCTGATGAATTTGCAGTGCAGGCTAGTTTGCTAGGAACTCGGCTGAGACCACAAGTTTGGCTTGGATTGTGTTCAGTATTTTCTCACTAAACTACAAACTCTTTGGAACCCTTCTTTTTTTTCTTCATCTTCGAAATATCTGAGTCCCAAACCAGAACCTTCAACACAACAAATGGAATCAGTCTTACGCTTCTTGCTTTGCCCCCGCTTTTGGGACATTAGGTGGGACAAGGCTTTGTGATATGCTGTGAAATCCCACTATCACCCATGTAGCTAACATTAATTGTTAAATGCCTCTAAAATTGTTTGGAAGAAGAAGGAAAACAAAAATAACCTTTACTCCATAATAACTGCAGTCATGTGTTTCTTTTTCCCTTTATCCTCATGACAACAGTAGCAATTCCTTAGGTAACTGGTCATTTTTTAATTAGGAAATAATCCTGAAAAAAAAATACAACCTTATATTTAATTCTCATTTTATTATTGCTTCATTTATGATGAAAACTATATAATAGGAAATAGAACTACAGGATTATTCAACTACACTGCTGGCAGAACAGAAGCAAAAGGAGCCTAAACAAAAAAGCTTCAGGTTGAAGGTTGTTCAAATGTAAAATGCTGGCTTCCATTACCCATTTGGCCTTATGATGGTATGTTTGTCTGCTTTGTTTTGTGCAAGTCTGCATGGTTAGCTGCTGCCTTTGACTCTTTGATACCACTGTCACACTTGCATTCTGGAGCACTAGCAGTCCTGATGAGTTTCTGTGAAGCTGATACAACAACAACCAGATTATCTAGGTGCACAGCTCTTCCTGTGGTGATGCAAAAGGAATGACCAAGTAACACAAAAACAGTGAGGTGGTGAAAAGGGCAGCAAGGAGTACAAGGGTGGGTGAGGAAATGTTAATCAGATCTGTAATGGAAATATCAATCTATATAAGAAAGGACTAGCACATCCTCTACTCTGAGACACGGATCAGTGATGACAGGGTAGGAGGAGAGTTACCACTGGTGCAGACATGTAAAACACCTAGATTAACACTGAGTTTCCCCAGACTTCCTGGCTCTTACTGTAGCTACTGAAAGAATTTTCACTGCTTTGCTATGGACTCATGTTTCAGTGCCAGAATCCGATGCTTCTTGTGGTCTGATGGCAAAGCCAAGTAAAAAGGTTCCCTCTCTGCCCTGGCACCAGCTGTTTCCTTCTCCCTCCATTTGGCCCAGAAAATAGCGCTGGCCATGCCACTTTAGAGGGCACAAGCATGGGAGAAAGGAGGTCAGATCCATCAGGATTGAGAGACATGCCTGAGGCTGTGTGGAATGCAAGCAAACACCTTGTACTGCCTTCGGCACCTGTACCTCAGCCCTGGGAGAAAAACAGCAGAGCTTTTGAAGTCTTACTGAGAGAGTGGCTGGTCAGCATTCCATCCACTTCTTGCACAAGTCCCATGCCTTTCTTCACTCTGTGAAGGCACAAAGCTCCCACTCACAGATTGTCTCAGTATAATGCTTAAACCAAATTCTAAAACTGGACCCTTACACTGCATAAATTCTGGGACACACCGCATTCTCTGTGACCATGTCAGTGGTAGGAGTAGCAGAGATACTAAATCAGAAGCAACTCTGCTAACCTCTTCTCCTAACACAAGGATCATCAAGTCCAACTGCTGGCCCATCAGAGAACCATCCTCAAGGGTCACAGCATGTGCATGAGAGAATTGTCCAAAAGCTTCTTGAACTTTGTAAGGCTTGGTTCTGTGACCACTTCTCTGGGGAGCCTGTAAATATGTTACAATTAAGAATTCCAATGCTGATCTAGACCCTTCATTTCACTTTTACTAATGTATCTTTTTTTTCTGTCCCCCCATCCTCCCAAGTACACTAATTAAGAGTACTTAAGAATGAAGAAAGTTTGGCAACTCTAAAACATCAGAATTGGTGGCATGAGTCAGCAGAAACAAAATTACGGTTCAGTCAGGAAGTTTGAGTTTCTTGGAATGGGGTATTTTGCTCTCATTTGGTTTGGTTTGGTTTTTCATGTAGAACAACTTTAGTGGACAGCCTTTTTTATGATTGTTTAGGTTATCTGCTTTGTGAACATGGAGCAATCATTTCACTGGTCTGTGCTTAAATAATTACTCATTTTGTAAAGTGATTTGTGATCTGCAGAAGGAAAATATTTTAAAATGTTGCCTAGGCTTTCTGCTAAATTGCAAAGGCAAAAATCAGTCCACTCATGAAAAGCTACCACAGTTTTCAGTGAAAAATGTCTATATGCTGACAATGGAGCCTTAAAAGATAAATTCTGGCCCTGATGAGGTCAGTGAGAGTTTTCCCAGCAGCTTCCGGCAGACCAGAGTTTTGCTCCTGAGTTTGATGCTCAGTGAGAATGTGGGAAGTGTTCCTCTAGACTCCATAAACTTCCTCTATTTTAAAATGCACATTGAAAATGTCTGCAAGTAACATCATGTGACAGAAGACAGTGCCAGTGGAACTCTGTAAGAATTTTCAGGGTAGTCCATCCACAGCTGAATAGAAGTATTTTCAATTTACAGTTATCCTGAAAACAATAGGAAACGTACACCGTCCTCTTTACAGCAGGACTGTGAACGTCAACGTACACATTTAGGAGACTGTCAGGACGCCTTTTGACTCTTTTTCCAAAGCATAATGAAATGTGTAATTTCTCTATACTAGAAAAAGAAAGGGAGGAAAGCAAAAGCTGATGCAAGCAATCACTCCACTGAAGACAGATAAAGCTTTCACTTGCTGCAGTCACATGATACAATGAAAATATTCAACTTTTTCACACAATAAGTCATTCTCCACAGCAGCTCTGGGTTTTGTCTGCAAGATGACTTAATTAGGCAGCTAACCATAATGTGAATATAGATAGCATAAGCTTCTCTCCACCAACTTGTTCACCCATTTTTAGAAAATGGTGCACTGCCTCATAACCAGGACCTGCCAGTCTTCAGAAACAGAACTGTTACTTCAGTAATAGAGTTAAGAATTAAATTTTTAATACAGCTAAGAGTTTTCCCTTTCTATAAGGAAAATGGATTGACAGTCTGGAGCTCACATGTCCATCTGCAGTGAGAGGAACCTGTGTTCAGTTATACGGATGGGTAATATTTGCTAAACAAAACCATATAGAGTAGTCTTGGCAAAAAAAACCAAACCAAAACAGAAAGTGAATTCCTGGAAAGTCTCTTGTCAAAGAAACACATGGAAAGTAAAAAACATATGGAAAACTCCCTAAAGACATAAGAGAAAGGTGTATATAAAATACTGAAAACATTCTGTGACAACAGAATAGCATAGTACTATTTCGAGTACACATTCTCCTAAAAGTATGTTTTCAATAAAGATGAAAATAATTTTCTTACTTAAACTGCAAAAGTTAAAAGTATTTTTTCTGGATTTTAATGCATATTTTACTCCCTTTCCCCCTCAAATAAAAGTACTTAACAGACTAGAGTGAATCAAATGGCCAAAATATCCTTAGTTAGAATGTCAGAAAGAATTGGTATGTCAAGTATCTTATTTATGTTCAGTCATACTGATTAAATAAAAGATAAAAATGAAAAAAAAATTTGGTTTGCCTTCTTTTCTAGCTTTTAAACACAGGTAGTAGCAAAAGAAATTTTCAAAACAATGATTAATTTACTAGTCATTCCTGTGGGGACTTTTGGTAGAGCTTGCAAAGTACCTGAATTATTAATTCTTATATGAGGTCAAATGTTTCTATGTTGAGAAGAAGTGTCGAGGACTTCTGACGTATGTCATTAACCTCAGGGTTGGTTGATGATGGCCACCTGGCTCTAGCGTAAGAGTCACATTGCACAGGGCAATGGTAGAAAAGTGACTTTCATTTTGAAGAAAGGGCGTTCTAGAGTATTTCTCCTGTATTCCTTGCTCCTCTCTTCCTAAATAAAGCTACAATAATTGTAAATATTTATAGCTTTTTGCTCCATTTTTTTCCTCTGATTTATTAACTTTATTCTCAGTATTGTAGTACTTAATTTTCTGAAAAATTTTATCTTAGAACTGTGTAAAAGAAAAATAAAGTATATAAAGAAAGCATCATTTTTACTCAGGGAAAATATCCAGATCTGGAAAGATTTCTTCAAGTCTAGTGGCAAAACAGCTAGTTTGGGGAAAAGAATATAAAGAAAAAAACACTTCTGAGTTATGCATTAGCCTTCCCCTGCACAGCTTCATTAATGTTCACCCATATTTGGAAGCAAGTAGGCACAGGGATTTCTCAATTTCATGGGGGGAAGCAGGCCAATTCTGCTTATCATCATACTCTTCATTTTCTAACTTTTAACTGTCGGACAAGCACAAATGCTGGTTAACACCACTTCAGAATTGCACAGGGACTGGCTGCACCAGAATCCTGCAGCACAGTGATCAGTTTAGAAGGAGACCATACATGGTTTCAGTCCATGTGTTTAGCTCTTGCTGTAACTGAAGTATTGCAGAGGACTCTTTAAACACCTAAATACCTGATCTCAGCATCACTGTGTCAAATTCAAGGGTTAAAGTCTTGTTCGGCTACTGGCACCACTGCTGCTCGAGATGCACTTGTGCTGTGGCAGAGTCTGGTCTTTTGGGTAGAAATATATTAATTAACAACTATCATACTATATTGTATTAGTCATATTATCTCATATTGTTTTATTGTATCTCACTGTACTGTGTGTATCTCACTGTATTAGCTACATAGGATTATATTAATATCTGGGATTATATATAATATTAATATAATAACTGCATATGATTTTATTAAGGAACAGAATTCAAATTTTCAAAATGAAAATTCACTCTTCCTTGCTGAGAGAACAGTGACCCTGATGAACATTAGTTTTGTCAACACCTGAAGCATTTTCTCATTGGTTATTTAGTTAATGTTAACATATTCCCAAAGGACAAAACAACTAGTACATAGAAAGCAAAAATGCTTTGAGCCAAGTTGCCGTTTAACATTCATCACATCCTCTTATTCCATATAAAATAAAACCTAGGCTCAGCTCTATCCACAGCCTGGATGGTATTTTCCTACTACTGTACATATCTTCAATCCAAGCTTTCATTTCTACCTCTTTTTCCCTCCCTTTTGAAATGTTAAGGTAGGAAAACCTAGGGGAAAATGAACAACTGAAATTCAAATATATGCATTGGAAATGGGAAAGATATTCTCTGGGAGTAATCAGACAGGATTATATATTTCCCAGATTTGCCAAGGGAGTTTGACTTGAAGCCAAACTGGCTCCCATTGAGCTACAACTTACAATTAACGTTCACTTCATTTATCACTGCTCAGACAAGGATCTAGAAAAAGGAAGTATCATTTCAAGTAATGTAATTGGGAGTAGGGGACAGAGCAAATTAAGAATAGTGAGAGAAGAAAGGTTCTTAAATGTAACAAAAGAGAATTGGAGTGGAATAAGACTTGGAGAGATGCATTCATGCCAGATACTAAGCCAACCCTAAGCCCTCTAAAGCAGTTTGTAGTTACAACATGTTGCTTGCTCAGTATGCCAATTTGAAAGACTATTGATGAAATTCAAACTACAATCTTTGTTTTGTATCCTCTAGTTTGAATATTGGTCTAGTCATGGTGCTTTTTCTGTCTTACAACACTTAACGATTTATTCCCCAATTAAATAAAACAGTCTTGATTGTATGCTTGTCTTCTTCATCAACAGCAAGATCACTTTTAAATAAGGGGAAAACAAACAGGAGGTTATTCATGGCCGCTAATTACTCTTTCATAAAATAAATTTACAATTTCACTATCAGATTAACCCTTCTAGTGTCAAGATGAACTACTGGCAACAATGAAGGTAAATAACTACCAAAATTCAAGGCATAATGTTAATATATTCACTTCTCTTTGGCTTCATATTTAGGAGTTAATAAATCTTCAGATAATGTAACGTTTCTTCAGGACTTCTTCCACAAGACTTTTTTGATAACCTGTCCCCTAAAATTCCTCGAAGGCTTGAATTTGAGCTTTTTTTTTGCTACATTTGGATTTGATTTCCTGAAATATTGCATTAAAGAAATCCTCATTTCTTTAAAACCTACAGACTGGGGAGAGAAGCAACTGAGACCAGCCCTGCAGAGAAGGATTTGGGGGTGACGGTTGATGAAAAACTCGACATGACCCAGCCATGTGCACTTGCAGCCCAGAAAGCCAAACGTGTCCTGAGCTGCATCAAAGGCAGCGCAGCCGGCAGGGCAAGGGAGGGGATTCTGCCCCTCTGCTCTGCTGAGACCCCACCTGGAACACTGCATCCAGCTCTGAGGTCCCCTACATAAGAAGAGCATGGAACTGTTGCAGGAAGTCCAGAGGAGGCCACGAAGTTGACAAGAGGACTGGAGCAC
This sequence comes from Atrichornis clamosus, assembly GCA_013400975.1. Classification (NCBI taxonomy): domain Eukaryota; kingdom Metazoa; phylum Chordata; class Aves; order Passeriformes; family Menuridae; genus Atrichornis; species Atrichornis clamosus. The sequence goes on from WBMZ01010107.1 coordinate 56,363, forward strand.
CTTCCCTACAAAGACAGGCTGAGAAGGTTGTGGCTGTTCAGCCTGGAGAAGAGAAGGTTGTGTGGAGACATCAGAGCAACCTTCCAGTATCTGGAGGGGGCCTACAGGGAAGCCAGAGAGGGACTCTTTATCAGGAACTGTAGAGATAGGACAAGAGGAAAGGGTACAAGTTGCAAGTGGGGAAATTTAGATTAGATATTAGGAAGAAAGTCTTTGCTATGAGGATGGTGAGACACTGGAACAGGTTGCCCAGGGAGGTTGTGGATACACCAATCCTGGCAGTGCTCAAGGTCAGGTTGAACCAGGCCTTGAGCAACCTAGTCTAGTGGGAGGTGTCCCTGCCCATGGCAGCAGGCTTGGGTTTAGGCAATTTAAAGTCCCTTCCAATCCTTAACATTCAATGATTCCAATCAACAGTACTTTGTAGCATCTCAATCTTTGTAGCATCCCTTCAAGTCCCTTGACAGCTAAACTCTGAGATTATCGCTGACTCATGAAGACCAAATTCCTTTAATATTACTATTTCCTCATCTTGATGAACCAGCTCAAAAAGCTTCCAAATGTGCAATTCTTGTAGATACTCAATACAGGAACAGGGTTTTTTTCATGTTTTGTTGTTTGTTTTGATCACTCATCTCTTTTTGAAAATCTTAACAATTAAAGATTAGCATATTATTAAAAATATCAGGTTCTCTATTGTATTTCTAAGTGTTTTTCTTCAACTCTCAGGCACAGTGACAAATTTAGTGATAGAAGCAATCCAGTGAAATACTTCAAAACAACCAGAACTGAACATAAAATGAAAAAAGAGTTTAAAAGATTCTTACTATGACCACATACTAGACAAAGATACTGTAAGACAGGCATTAGTGGAAGTAACATTCATGTCATTAAAGTGCATCAATAAAGCAATTATATACGAAACCGAATGAGTATTTAACAATTTTTATAATGTACAGCGTAAATTTTATGTTAGTAGTAAAAAAGCAAATTTACAAGTTATCCAAGTTACATGGATAGATTCAGATGTATATACGCACATTCAAAAATCACTGATACATTTATTCATTGGTAGCACTAATTTTCTTTACACACTTCCCATATGCATGGTTCTAAGTTCTCTAAATGAACACAATTTAAATTGTTGGTAATCAGAAGAGAGAACAGGAAAAATCCTGCACCATTTGATATGAAAAGGAAAGCAAAACTCAGATTTATATTCTGTGACTGACTGAATTGCTTCTCATGGGCTCTGACTTGGAACACTGAACTATGGACAGTTGCTGTGGTCTAATTGCTTGCCCCTATCAAGTAACAATTGAACGTGTAATTCAGTGCATTAGTATATGTACCTTACGTAATAAGCACCATAAACTCAACTACAGGATTTAAATGTAGATGACAAAAAGGTGCATTTGAAATGAGAGATGTATGGAAATTTTTGGCTCAATCCCAATTCCTGATAAGAGCTATATAATAGTTAAGCAGTCATCCCAATTGCTTTGAGCGGTGGTGCACGAAATTGTAAAGTTGAGCAATAAGATGCTTAACTTATGAAGTTACAGATCGGGTGAATTCCTATACAGCTGGCTAGGCTAGACATATAGAAGGCTTTGATGCTTTCCTATGAAACATGCTTTACCATCCACGAACCCACCTTGGGTAAAAGGGAAACAATACCCAAAATTTTGTTCAAAGATTAAGCCAGACTAAGTTCTTTGAAAATGCTGAATACCTTGTTCATGTTTCATTTCTTTGACACTTCTTCAGTTCCTAGTTTTGGTTAGGGTAAGAGGCAAACCCCTCTGATATTACAGAACAGCTATGAAAAAAGTGGCATCTGTCACAGCAAAATATGCTGACATATATATGAGACAGAACTTGAAGTATTGCTGTGCAGACTGTCCACAGACAGATCCTAGAATACTAGACTCCTGAAAATTATCTGGTGCTACATGTAATACTAGGTAAGAGTCTAAGGTGAAAAGTGTAGTTGCTATTACATACTTGTTGAATCAAAATTCAGTTGATTGCCTGGACAACAGTCTGTAGCCAGATATCTGTGTTTTTGGCTGCTTAACCAAGCTGAACGCAATGGGAAAATATTTACAGTCTGTTCATCAGAAGACAATATCAACAGATTCAGAATAACAGAATAGCTGAGGTTGGAAGTGACCTCCTGAGATGAGTTAGTGCAGCCTTGCAGCCTTTGAGCAAGCAGGGTCAGCTACAGCAGATTGACCAGGATTGTGTCTGGTTGGATTTTAGAATCTCCACGGATGAAGATTTCACAGCCTGTCTGGGCAGACTGTGCCAGTATTCAACCACACCTATGGGAAAGAAATGTTTTCCTATGTTCAGATGGAGTTTCACATTTTTCAGTTTGTGCCCATGTGCTATCATCTTGCCTTCTCCTGGACTGGATCCAGTACATACGTATCTTCTTTGCACTGATGTCCCCAGAAACAGATCCAGCACATTGATGTGTCTCACCAAGGCAGAGTACAAGGATCGTTTCCATTGTCCTGCTGGCAACACTACAGTTTACGATGACCAGGAGGTTGTTGGTCTTTTTTGCTGCTTTATTAAAAATGTAGAAAAAGCCACACAACTCTTTTACACATAGCATTAAATGACTTCTTAAAACAAAAGTTAAGTCTTATTTTTTATTCCTTGGTCATCCTGCTAAAACCAAAAGCTTTTCTTCCCTGGCGCTTTGAAATCAGTCAAAAAGAGAATAGACTCAAGTTATTAAGTTTTTTTGATAGGTTTAGCTGTCAGATTGAAGTCTGTGGAGATATTTTTATTTAAATTGTTACATTTCTGGATGTTTTTCTGAAAAAAAATCTTGGTGAAGCTTCTGAAAAATCAAACTTCAACCATTTGAAAGTATCAATCAATCCCAACAGCACAACAAAAATAACAGACCTATAATGTTCCCTTCAGAAAAAATTAAGATTTCTTATCTAGAGTTGCTGCTATTTTAGACTGATTGACATATTTAGTAAGAGGCAGTTTGATCTCAGACTGAATTTTTAGGTTTGGCAGAGCAATCAATACTGGTCATTAAACTTGTGCACAAAGTTGAAAGCAAACAGTGGAAATCTCATGCCATGGCAGCAGCAACAACTTCTCTACTCTTCTGTATTTGCCAACTTTGCCAACTTGCAGAACAAGTTTCTTTGGGAGTAACATTGCTGTCAAATATTTTGTCGCTGTAAACAGGCGGCTAATTACCCCAGAGCAAATGCTTGAATCAATGAAGAGGAGGCTCAGGAGGGAACTTATTGCTCTCTACAACCACCTGAAAGGAGGTCAGTACTTTCTGCCATGTTTCAAGTGAAAGGATGAGAGGAAATTGCCTTAAATTGCACTAGGTGAGGTTCGGATGAGATATGCAAATTTTTTTTTCACTAGAAGAGTGGTTAGGCATTGGAATAAGTTGCCCAGGGAGGCAGTGGACTCACTGTCTCTGGAAGTGCACAAGAAGTGTCTGAATGTGGCCGCTGGGAATATGGGTCAGGGGTGACTGTGGTGGTGCTGAGTTGATGGTTGGACTCGATGGTCTTAAAGGTTTCTTCCAGCATTGACTCTGCGATCCTTCAGTGTAAGATCTTTATTTATAGACCTTGTAAATAACTGCTCTTGCAGCTTGTGTCTCAGGGAGTGGCTCTTTCAGATACCACCCTGTACACTTCTGAAGGTTAAACACTGTCTCCGGACAGGATACAAGTTTTACAACTTAAGAAGTTGTACTTTTTGCCTCAGCAGTTATTCTTCCACAAGACAACACAACAGTTGGGATCAGATGGTCCACATCAGCTGTGGATCAACATCAATCCACATCAACTATTCCTCTTGCTCAAAAGGAGGCTATTGGAAGAGATACATTCCATACTTTCTTAAGTTATACCTTCCAGTGATTTGCTAGAGACTGAAGTTGCCAATGACTACAACACATGTTAAATCTTGCTTTAAAATGTAAAGTCATGCGTTTTTTTGGATGAAGTGCTGTATAATGGAATTTAACAGTACCATTTTGTTTCTTACTGAATAGTTTTATTTTGGGATATTAACTGGTGTTGCTGCAAAATCTCATTAAAAATTAACAGAATAAAGATGAATTTTATTGACTTATGGCAGTCATTTTATTGACTTTAGACAAAATTAAATTATTGTGCATCTAAATCAGTGTGGAACAGAAACTGGTCATACATGCATGAATATGCAGAAGATAACACAGTCTGTATAAACCTATAATATATTATATTAACTTCTGGGTTGTTCTAGAGGAATTGTTCCTTGCCTCCAGCTCCTGAATTAACAGCAGCTGCCTAACACTTTCAAACCTCCCAGCTCTATTCCAACACAGAAGACAAGCCACAGTATTAGCAAATCAGATTTTACGTCAATATTATTTTGGGCTGCTTGCCAATATCTTATAAAAATTATAATTAGAGGTGAGACTATTGCAATTTGATGCTACTATACTCTCTCCTTCATCTAGGCAACTAAAATAAGATATAAAAAATGTAAGATATGAAATATTTCATATTATTTTCATTTCAGTTCAGCTGGTGAAGAGCTGAAGGCTGCAGGTGGTGGGCTACTGACACTCAACTGCGTTAGTAAAGCCATATGATTTACTACTATTTAGCAGCATATTTTATATAGCTAATGAACTGAATGTTTTAAGGAGGCTGGCTTAGTCACAAACAAGTTAAGCAGGACAGATACAGAGGTTCTGCAGTTAATTTTGCCCGTGCATTTCCTTCTTCCTTCACCTATTCATCTTGCAAGGCCATGTAGTGATCAATTCAAAATATGTCTATAAGAGATTTTCATTCTTTTTCCTATGAAAGCTGTAACTGATAATAAACAATTTCACACCATTGTTAATGTTGCAAGGGACGTCTAGAAGTCATCTTGTCCAATTTTCCTGTTCAAACAGGGTCATCTTGAGCTGGTTCCTCCAAAGATGGAGATGCCATACCCTTCCTAGGCAACCTGTGCCAGTGCTCGGTCACGCACACCACGAGAAGGTGTTTCTTGATGCTCAGACAGAGACTCCTTTATTTCAGCTTGTGCCCACTGTCTCTGGTCCTGTCAGTGGGCACCCATTGAAAGAATATGGCTCTGTCCTCTTTGTACTCTCCCTTCAGGTATTGATATACATTGATAAGATGCTCTTGAGCACATTTTTCTCCAGTTGGAATAGTCCCGGAGCCATTCCCCACAGGAATCATTAAATAATTTAGGTTGAAAAAGACCTTTAGGGTGATTGAGTCCAACCATTAACTTACCACTGCCAAATCCACCACTAAACTGTGTCCCTGCGTGCCACATCTACACGGCTTTCAAATACCTCCAGTAGAGTAACTCAACCACTTCCTTGGGCAGCCTGTTCTAACATTTCACAACCTCTCAGTGAAGAAATTTTCCCTAATATCCAATCTAAACCTTCCCTGGCACAACTTGAAACCGTTTTCTCTTGTCCCATCACCTGTTAAATGGGAGAAGAGACTGACCCCCACCCCACTACAGCCTCCTGTCGGGGGGTTTCAATAGAGAGCAATAAAGTCTTGTGCTCCAGGCCCTGCACCATCTCGGCTGCCCTTCTCTGGACACGCTCCAGCACCTCAGTGGCTTTCCTGTCATGAAGGACCCAGAACTGAGCACAGAACTCGAGGTGCGGCCTCACCAGTGCCGAGTACAGGGGGACAATCACTGTCCTGCTCCTGNGATATGGGTCAGGGGTGACTGTGGACAGCCACACTGTTGCTGATACAGGCCAGGATGCCATTGGCCTGCTTGGCCACCGTGGCATACGCTGGCTTAGGTTCAAGTAGCTGTCAACCAGCCCCGCCACGTCCTTGCCCTCCAGGCAGTTTTCCAGGTATTCTGCCAACAAGCCTGTAGCATTGCATGAACCTCCTACAATAAGAGATACATTGTGTTCCTCATGCTTTATATTATGTATTATCTAGATTATGTGCATAGAAAGGGGTATTAGCACTTGATGTATTTTGGTAGCTGGAGCCTATTGACTTTTACTACGAGACACTTAGATACAGCCCAACACTTATTAACTACTCCCATTAATAGCTGCAATTTAAGAAAACACACAGCAGCTACTGCAACTTAACTATACTTTTTTTCCTGCTATAGCACCTGCAAAATTATTTCACATGCAACCATGTCTAAAGATCCAATTCTAACAGCTGAAGGTGTGTGGGGGGCATGAAATGTGAACTACAGAGGAGAGAAGTAAAACTGAAAGCAGGTCCCATGGCTACTTCAAGGCTAGTTACAAAATAGTTTGTACTAATCTCGTTCTAAGGTAAATGAAAAAGAGTTACTTTCTTTTAGCTTCAAGATGCCATAAAGAATCATAATTATAATAGTGAAATAAGTCTACAGCATTTTTTACAGCCTTTCTTTGCAGGCATGAAGCAGATGGCCAAAACAATTACATTACTGCTAGTCTTGAAATAGTGTAGGTTAAATATATTTCCCTCTTTTCTTCCCTGTTTTCAATGTTTTTAAAACAGAGTAAGAGGGAGTACCTCAGCAGCACTCTGTTTCCATTAACATGGCTGAGATGTCTCACTGATTTGCTGCCAGACCTGGACATCTGACATTGGTTCACAATTGCTTTACAGTTACTGTGCTATTACTTCACTTATCTTAGAACACATCTGTGTTGAAGTAAATACACAACTTTTCTTGCTTCACATCTAAAACTGGTGATAGTCCTGCTTGCATTAGAAGATCTTTAAGTGGTTTTCATTCACAATCACTCAAAGTCTAATGCAATGAAAGAAGTAATATTGCCAAATTATTTCTGTGTTTACTTAACATTTTATAGCACTGTTTAAGTAAAAATAAAAGTAAATTATATAAACATATATCCAGAAAATGAACAAAAGGCAGCTATGAATTACAGAGATGTAATATAGTTGAAGGACTCTGATGCCTCCATAACCCACAAAAATAATGTTGAAACTGTTTATGCAGACACTGGGACATTGACATGAAATTGCTGATTCACAACTCAATGACTTGTATTTTATTCAGATAATGATATGTATGATCCAGGATTCATGATGCTCAATTGAAGCTGCAATTCTCTTGCTTTTCCCTCAGTTATTATATTTTTTTCAAATATTGAGTTTGTAAAAAGTATGTTTACATCTCACCTATTATGAGAAAAATCTGGGAATGCTGAAATACTTCTCAAGCATTTACCTTTCCAGCAGCCATATTAGATGGATGAAAAGGATACTTTTCCAGTTTCACAATAACAAAGTCCTCCTGAGTTCCAGAAGCCAAATTATTCAACTGTGCAATAAACCTGGCAATTGGGAGTAAAGCATAGTTTATAGTTTGAGCATGACTAGAAATTGCCTTTATTGTGCCATTTTTTTTACCTAATATCACCACTACCCTGACAGCCCCGTGTTGTTGCTATCAGCTGAGAATGAACACTCCATTCTGGATTTCTCTCTTGAAGTCAAACTCAACCCAGGGATGAACATGCCAAAAAGGATCAATCCGGAGGCTGACCAAGATCATTCTTCAAACCAAGCCTGTTGAACAACAATATTCTGCTCTAATTTCTCATCCTTGATCTACTTTTGTGTTCTTCATGATAATTCAAGCTCTCACTACTCAGTTTTAAATATTAATAGATATCTTCATGACACGTGTGTGATCTGGTTTTATACCTGTCCTTCCTGAACAGCAACAGAAGCAGCAGGAAGGAGGAAGCATATGCAGAAGTAAATTTTATTCCACATCTTCTGTTTTATTGTGCTTTTATGTGTTTCTACTGTTTTCTCCAGTGGCAGGAAATATTGGAAATCTCCTATCTACTTCTAGTCAACAGTTCATGCTTCAGGGCTGACCTCTGATTAGGACTGCCATGCCATATATTCAGCATAGTGGCATTTGCTTTAAAAAACCCCAAAGTGTGATATTTAATAAAATTGTTTGTGAAGTGGCAGACGGTTCCAATTTGTAGGTAATAAGTGACAGTTCATTATTTTGAAGGACAAGAAATGAAAGACCTGACTGAATTTGGAAGTAAGAAAGATGTATTTCTAGCACAGAAATTGCAGTGTTCTGGACAGTGGAGTACAACTACTGATAATCATTCAAATTTAAGATGAAAAGATGGAAATAATTACAGAAAATGACAGATGTAAACTATTCTGCAAAGTTTTCATTTTAATTTACTGGGTATTCAATGCTACTTGACTTCTTAAAAATTTATTGAAAAGTTCTTGGGGCCTGCTCAGCCATCCGAAACAGCTGAGGAGCTGTTGGAAAGCAAGTTTTTTCCCTGAGCGTAGGCTCTGCAAGATGAGGAAACACTGAACATTGAAGTGTGGAAAGGAAACTATTTTGATGATGGCAATTATTAATGATGCCTGTGACTCTGTCAGGCATTCAAATATCACTGTGATGGGCAGTAAGGGGTTTAGAACAGCAAAGTGTGAGGGGGACATACTGGGCTGCTCTCGGGATTTCTCAGGAAGGGTCCATGGGTTAGAAATTCAGAACTGTCGGAAAAGAAAAGAAAGCAAAACTTTGGAGGCTCGTGAAAAAGAGACAGTCTTCAAAGATACAACAATATTTTCCAAAGAGCTGCTCTAGGTCGTGTTTCCCTTCTAAATTTTCATAGTAACTGTTAGCCCTAAATTTACTACATACCTACAAGAGCAAGAATTTCCCATTCTTTCTTCTCCTTTGTACCATCAGGATTACTGTCTGCACTTTTCTCAGTTACTCCAGGAAAGGTAAAACACAAAATAAGGGAGATAACGTGAGCAAAATCAAGAACTCAGACAAATGGTACCAGACTCAAGCTATTGGTCTTGCCCTATAACCTACAGTATAAGATAAAAATATACAAAGGGAAAAACTGAGTTTTTCCTGGAATGTCCTGAATTCCTTCCTCCACTGATGTTGTGAAACATTTTTAGCACATTATACTGTATGGCTGGGTTGAACTTGACTATTAAAATATGGGGTTAGGAAATTTAGAGTTGCTATAAAATTTAATGGCAAAATGAGTCGAATGAATAAAATACACAGGCTATACCATTGTGAATAAGCATAAAACTAAACACATACTCTATTAATCTCACTTCTTCTGTAACAGTACGGGGTACTCTACCAAAAAGAGCCTCACAGCATGAGCAAGCAATTGCTTCTTATGCAATAAATACCCTCACATAACAAACATAACATAGCTCTCTAGCCAGAGATTTCTGGTTTAGGCCTGGAACTAACAAAATAAATAATTTTGCAAAAAAATTCCAGTTGAATTAATTTGTAATTGTTTCCTTTAACTCCACAATAACTTCTAGTTGCTAGCTTACTACATCTTGATATATAAATCTTACAATTTTTTCTTGATTTCTAAGTTGATATGGGTCTCAATTCCATGGCACAAAATGCCTAGCTGAGTACAAACCCATTATTGTCAGCCTTAAGGTTCAAGTACTCTAACCTCAGTTTAGGCTTCTAGGTCTCATAAACAAATTACCATAGTAAACCAGATATATGCTAATTTGAGCTGAATTGCACTTTACAGCAATTTTTAGGATCGCTTACCCCAAAATGGAATTTATAAATAACAAAGATGCACAGGCTTGTAGAGTTTTTTGTACACACTGTTACATCTCTTATTCTTAACCAGTTTGAAATATAAAGCCATATTGATATTATTTTGAGTTTATTTACACAAAATTCAACATTGACTGCTTCATGGAAGGAATATATTGCACAATAATATTTTATTGCCATTTACTTAGCTGTTACTTGATTCTTAAGTTTTCAAAAGGACACTTATTTATATTATTCTGTGGTAGATTTTCAAGATCATCTTCAAGGCTGTTAACTCCGAGTTATTCTAAGCCTTTTAGTTTCTTAGTTAAGATGACAGAGACCAGAGTAAAAAGTGTGTGAAAATTAAGGTTTGGAGGACTGCTGATAGCCAGTTGCACATTCAGCTTTGAGGAAACATGTAAAGTTATTTTTTGAAAATCTGGTTTATGAAGAAGACAGCATACACAGGACGGATATCTTCTCCACATTTGATATATTCTTACTCAGAAAAGAACTGATCATTTCTCATCACCCTAATCAAAAAGAAATGCATTTTTTCAAATTCTTGACACCACCAGTTTCTGTTTTCAAGCAGATCCTCATCTTATCTCCTTCAGCTATGTGGAAGCACAGAGGATTCCTTGTTATGATGTTAGGCATAGATCACTTACAGGAGTAGTGTGTGTGTACATTTGCGGAAAGCACGGGGCTGAGAAGTCTCACATTGGAATTCTGTTCCCTCCTCACCTCCACGCAACCTTTGGTAAATCACTTATTTTACTTTGTCTCAGTATTCAGCTTTATATGAAGTCAACAGTACTGCAGTGCTCTCAAACAGGGCACTGCAAAGTATCAAATCCTTTGTCACTCAATAATATCGAAACGTCAGTGAAGAAAACTTTTATGAAGCATTTGGAAAAACTTGCTATACCAGGAATATGCAGAGGTAGTTTAAAAAAAAAAAAACAGAAAGACTGTATCTGCTTGAACATCACAATTAATTGAATCAAAAGAAATAAAAGAACTGCATACTGGAGTTAACATCTGAAACTTGATAAAACAAAAAAACACAAAACCCCCTCCAGATGTAGCTTATTTTGAGTTATGATTTGCATTTTTCAAATGAGAACACTGTGTTCTCCTTTAAAAGACCTTAGAGTTAACTTCCAGAAGTTTCAAAAGGAAAATTCAAATCCTTCATACAACCTGATTTAGTACAGATATATATGGTTTTAACAAATGTAGGCATTTTTAGAAGAAGGCCTCATAGAGAGTAGCTGACAGAGACACATGGCCCTGCAGGCATGTTTTTAAATGAACAGCACAGTGAAAGCAAACGAAAATATGGTTTGAGATACATTTACATATTTACTTTATGATCATAGCTTTGCAGCAATGTTGAGTCATATCACTATGCAATGTTGTTAATTTCTGAATTCAGGCAAAATGCTGTGGAGAAGTTTATCAAAATTATTTTTAAATTATTTTCTTTACTTCCTGTTTTGCCCTTGAGTCATTCTCAGGAAATAAATATTTTCAAATGAAATTATATGAGTATGCAGAACTTTGCATAATAATTGACAGCATGCAGCTCTCGAAATGACACAACTTTCCCTAAATAACAGAAGTATTTTAGTTAGAATTTTGCCTACTTAACAAACAGCAAATCATCTGCTTTAAAATTTTAAGAAGTTTCTATTGCTTTCTCTATTTACAGTTCAGCACGAACTGAGTTTTGTAGGTCACAGAGTAAGTGCCCATGTAACATAGCTCTACATAATCAAAGTTAGTGGAAAGAAAATAAAGATGCTTTTCAACCTATCTCTCAGTTAATTTTGTACCTATCAAAGGAATAAAATGATGCTCCTTCTGACTTTCTGGTAGTAAGTGTTTTGTAATTCACTGAAATAGTCTTTGAGCAAAGGCAGAAAAGTATACAGCATTGCTGGTGTACTATCTGGATCCTGCCCAACATCTGTGCTATAGATCTCTCCATATTCGGTGTATTTTGCACCTACTGTTGTTCCAATAAGAAAGTGAAAGCATGCAGTTTAAACTTGGTTGATGGATCAAGCATGTATAGCTACTATGAAGTATGAATGACACGTGAATATAGAGAAAACTGTGAAGTCTTCAGAATGCTGTTTTCCCTCACATTTCTCACTTGGAGAAATCCTGTCACCAGTCTGCGAATACACTTTTCCTGAGATTCAGAAGTGCAGAATATCTCACAAAAACTAAAAAAAATCATGCAATTGCTATTTTCATGCAGAACATTACATTACCTAAGAAATAGTTCCTTGAATTAATCTCTCTTTAGTATTGTTTAAAAAATACCTTCTAAATTTATCTGTCTAAAGCAAATTGGTATTTCAACATTCATCTACAATTTAGGAACAGGTTTTGTATTTGTCTTTAAATGACAACTTCCCTAGATGACATTATTCCCTAGAATAATGTTCAGACACTAATAGCCTCAGGATAACAGTACTTATGGGCTTTCGTTTCTTTTCTCAGTTTTGCAAAAGTCTGTTTAAAAGTTCTTCAGAGAACATATTCCACTAAGATAAAACTGCAATTTTCTTCCTATGTGACAGATAATGACTGATTTACTCCCAGGAAAATGTACAAAAAGCAGTCCTATGCACATAGAGACAAATGGGGATTAAATTTAATTATAAAATAAAATCCAATTTATTTAATTGTTCAGTGAATACAACATTATTGAATATAAAATGGAAGGTCAAAGATAAATATGTTGATAAATTACTCTCTTTGTAGTAAACAAATGAAGTTCCAAATTTATATGCAGTGCAAGGCAAACTTCCTACTATCAAGAAGCCTTTGGGCAACCATTTGACTCACACACAGCACAGAATTTACGTTTAACAAGTTTTTAGGATTATAGGGAGATACAATACAAAGGCATTTATTTATTCTCTAGAGAGAGAGAGAAATTTAACTTTCTATCCCAGACATAGTATTTCTTTTCTGTATCAAAAAATATATCTGTGTAATATCATCAAAATTATTACTTCTCTTTGTTATACATAAATAGAAAAAAGTTATCATTTCACTGTGATGCTCTAGCAATATGGCGTATACAGTGTTCCAGAACAAAAGGAAAGACACATTATTTGACAAACATCAGTGTAGTTCTTCAGATGCTGGCCTTGGAATGGGCAACATTTATTTTTGTTAGCAAACTTCATATAAGAGGTCCCATTGTTCAAAAAAAAAAAAAAAAAAGCTGACTGCACATGAAATTTAAGAATTAATATTATCTCAGTAACTTCACCTGATGATAAAATGGCTCTGTTTGAAAAATCTTCTTCCAATATTTTGAGGGGTTTGTACAGATCAGTTACAGAAACTGTCCTGTGTGGCAGAAATTATCTGCAAAAAAATGGAAATTCCTTCTAATCTTTCTCCATTATTTTCAAAATATTCCACTTATTAAACATTCAGTTTCCATTTTTCAGATGACTTTTCCAGAGTTTCTCAGCATTAATGTGAAAGGAATAGGAACACAGATAAACAGTCAAAATCCCATTTCTGCTATATCAAGTTAGTCACTTGGGTTCTCTCAGCATCGGACAAAACCTGACCCGGGTTTCTCTTGCACTAATTTTACATCACTTTTTTGACAGTTCACTTCACAGTGCATCTCACGTGAGCAAAATCACACTCACGTGTTACTTCTGTACACTTATTACTTCAGAATATATTTTGCATAGAAGATGTATTTTATTTTTTGTTCATTGTAAGGATGTGCTCACTGACAAAATTCAAGTAGAAGATTTTTATTATTACTATGTATTAACTCTAGGATTTGAGTACTCTTTACTATTCCATGACAGTACTTTAAATGAAAAAGTCTGTTGAGAGGGAGGAAAAACGTCTCAGCATTTAGCTTTTATGATACGTACTTCACTGGCTTGTCCACTGTGGAAATGAATTCACCAAGCAAGACTGGAAATGAAATCTCGACACACAGATCAGGTAACTGGCAAAATTTACTGAATTTCATCTCTTCAGGCACCAGCACTAAACCCTTTGGTCCTTTTTAAAAAAGGAATGCTTTACTGGAATAGTGCCACATTTTTCTTCTTCCCTTTGAATTAAAATTGCCCTGTGATCCTAAGTGATTTGTTGTCTCCTTTCACTCTCCCCCTTGCCTTGCTTACTCCTTCATTTTCCCCTCCAGGGGGAAAAAAAAAAAGGTTTAGTATGAATGTCACCATATTTGGGACAGGGGTAGAGGAGGAATGAAAATTACCTGTTTGTGCTCAGTGTCTTCTCTTGCTTTAAAATGCAAACTGCAAGTGCACTTATGAGAAGAGAAGGCTTTCTGAAGTCAAGTATGATTACATCTGCTTTTTTACTCTGTATGAGTACCATATTGGTATCAGTAAGACAGAAGAAATGGATCTGAAATCAACTGCATGTGTGGACAGAAATTGCTGATGGAAAAATGGGCACTGAGCGTTGCAAACAGCACCACAACCTTGAGAATGAGGACCTCAGGGACTCCTCTTCAACTATCCAGACTTTTAAACTATAAAATATTGATTTAAAAAAAAAGAAAAAAAAGAAGAAAAAAAAAGAAAAAGAAAATGATAAAAAAGAGTGTCTGGTGTCCCTTGGAGGAAGACTCCAGTCTCCTTCTGTGCTAAATTAAATGGGATATACAAACTGTGTCTTGAATGTGTTGGAGTTTGTCCTAGCAGCCTGTCATGAAGGCAAGACTGAAGACATGCCCTCTAGTCATTGCACATGCTTAGCAATAGGTGTTACAAACATGTTAAGCCTTTAGCCTAGGGGTATGCCTACCTGCTTTGTTGGTAAAACCATAATGGTGGATCCCAGGTCTCTCCTGTAGAGAGTAGCCAGTGCAGCTTTGCAATTTAAGGTTCTATTAAAGGCAAGAGAATCCCACGTCCTGTGTTGTACCTGGTTTATAGTCTCTCTCTGTCTATTGGGTATCTGCAGAATGTTCTCACATATTCCTTGCTCTGAAATTTCATGGGGTATCAGGGCCTGGGGTGTTCATGCATGCTGGTGTAAGACTGACCTGAATGAAGCATTGAATACCTTGACCACTTCGTGAAGGAGTTTCAGTTCAAGAAGGGGCACATATTTTTTATCCATATTTACCATATTTTTGGTGTGAACTGCTTAAATACTTTGCTGAAACACTTTGACAAAATTCTGGGGAAGACATAGCTATAGCTTTTAATAACTCCTTTAACTTCCTTGGTTTGCAAAGATGAGAAGTAGCATGCAGAAGAGATGTAAGTCTAAGCAATGTCTCTGCCACTTTCACACAAGTTCCCCAAATCACACAGAGAATGTGAAAATAGAATGAGTTAAATATATAGTTGGATTGCACAAGAAAAGACTAAGGAAAAGAGGAAATTATCTCTCAGTGGGTTTCCTAATTTGGTTTGTGGTAACAATTCAGGTTATTTCAAGTTCTGGGAAAGGTTTAAAGGGCCTGAGGTTTAAAAGAAGCCCAATTTAAATTTTCAAAGCCTTGTCTATAACCTTACTCATTGAAATGGTGTTCATGCAGCTCACTACCCTTTGATCGACTCTACACTGAAATAGGTTTGTTCAATAAACACTTAAACAAAGCATTGTAACACTTCCAGAAATTTTCTATCAGCAACTATAACATAATCACAATTTTAATCACAACTCCTTATTTTGAAACTGGCTACCATTCTAAATAATTAATGCCAGTCAACTCACAATTCTATTTACCATGCCCTATTCCATCACGCAGTATTTGACTTTACCTACACCCGTTAGAGTTGAACAAGCTAACACAGTGCTGGGAAGATAGCCAACCCTTACCCCTATAACATGCTATGACATTATTTAGCTTGTTTCATTTGACTACCATTTCCTACATAGAATAGGCAGCTAGACAATCCTGTTTTACACACACTTTTCCAATAAATCAAATGTTATACAGTCCTCATAAATTTACTGCCCTACATATTAAAGTGTAGGTTTCAGAGGAACACAGCTTGTCAGATTTGTCTTATACCTGTGTGCATTGCATCAAGACAGAAAGAATTCCAGAGGACAGACTGAATTAATAATATTCTATAAAGGTAATGCATCCTCGGGCTCTCTCCTAATAAAGTCAATGAACACTGCCAGTCATTCACTCTAACAACTGCAGAAATCTTGTCTTTGGGAAGACCACTTTGCCCTTCTCTCTCTGCTTCTGCTCAGGCCACACTCTCGAATGAAGGAAAAATGAATTTTCAATGGTGCCAAGACTTGAATAGAGGTATTGTTCTCACAGGGGCCTGAATACCTCTGAAATATATCAGAGAATTAGCTTGTCATTTTTTTCTGCTTCCTCTGTAAAGTGTTTTGAAATGACTAATACATTACCAAGGAGCGGCCTCTTACATCTCATGCAGACTAATTCCCCAGGGCTCCCATTATGTCAGCAACCTAAAATGATCAGTTAACGGAGCATGTTAGAAGCAGCGAGGATGTGAATAAAGCACTAAGAGAAGGGAAAGCAGTGTTCTGTGGCTTGCCTCCCTCCTCTTTTAGTAGCATGTCAAACACAATTATGCTCCTGTCATCTGCACCTACAAGACAGGATTTTGGTTATGATATCTTGTCTGGCATGTAGCTGCTGTTGACAGGCCCCTGTGACCCTGTTCCAAGCAGTCTGACTCTGCAGATGACAGGGCCCTGGCCTAGAAGCAAGAATGAACCTTCCTAGGCAAGAAAAAGCATTACTAAGGAAAGAGGATAAAATGCTGGAGAAAGGCAGGTCACCTTGTGTCTTGACTGGTTCTCGACCAGCAATTGCAAGAGACTTCACCTGGTACATTGCACGTGAACTGCCTAGCAGACTGCTGCCCGTGGACCAGGGCAGGTCTCAAGGCACCAGGATGGACAGGCTTGTACTACCCAGACTTTCCTACCCAGGTAAGCAGCTCTGTAAAACACACACAAGATGTCAGGCAACTGACAGGCCTTCCCAGGAGCATGAACAGATCATAGCACTAAAGCTGCAAATGTGATTTTTGTTACTTAGGCGGGGTGAAAAAAAAGATACTAAATTAACAGAGAGCTGTCATTATTCAAAGAAGATTGTCCATCTCTCTCTCAGTCTTCCTCACCTTTAAGGCAGAAAAAGAAAAGACTGAAAAAATGCACCAAAATTTTAAAATGCCTTCTGAAAACAGACAAGAAAATAGATTATTAAATCTACACTGAAACAATGCTGTCTATGTAACACTATTTCTCCAAAGCCCTGCTACAGTTGCTATTGTTTTTTTTAATTAAGCAAAGAACTCATTCAGGTGGGCTAGAGAACTCCTTGAGAAAAGTATTTTCAGCCTTGAACATTTGGCTTTAGGGTTGGAGAGCAAATTTTGTTTTTTAGCAGAAACCCCTTTGGGATTAAAGAGATTGAGATTTTGCAAGTGGTGCACTTAAGCATGGAAAAACCTTGCTTTTAAAATTCCCTGATATTTCCCTTGTTTTAACTGATAGCATGTGCATTTCTAGTAAGAAGCTGCAGTACAGCAGTATGAGTTTTATTAATTCACTTTACAAACCTAAGCACTGGGGCCTCTAAGGATCAATGACAGTGAAGAGCTGCCTTCCAGAGGATGCACTTCAAACTTTGTTCAGCGATGTGTTCAGTTTACAGCACACCATAAGCAAAATCCTGCAGGAATCCTTCAGACCTAGAATTACCCACAAGGTGATGAAATTATGCCTGATGGAAGGCTTGCAAGAGAACTATATTCAAAATTCTTACAGCTCACCTCAGGAAAACATGCAAGAGACTAAGGAACAGCTGTGACATCAGATATCTTGAATTCACACTGGATGGGAACAGAAGCACGTTCTGAGCTAATGTTTCAAGTTTATCAGAGTTAGATAACTCTCCCTAGAGAAGCTATTGTTACTAACTCATGGCAGTTAATCAACCACATAAAGCAGAGGGTCAGATTTTCTTTGGCAGGATCCTTATGCAAGAGCATAAAATACCAAAAATAAGTATTACAGATGGACACATGATGGCACAGCACGAGTTGGAAAAGTCCACAAGAACTCCCAAGAGTCAAGTCATGAGCTGATTGTGCTGGTGATCCCAAAAAAGCAACAATCAAACCTTTATGCACTCGTATCATCTGTTCTTAACAATAGACATTATACAGGAAAATAACTCAGGCATAGTTCAGAATTTATCTAATAAGAAGGAGTGAGATTACCTTGCATATTGCTTTGTTTTTAATATCCAATTTGTTATTCAATAGACTTGAAATACAAGAATTCCAACCCTTTCTTAACAGACCTTTAAATAATATTTTAATATGCAAATGTTGCAATTCTGCAGGTAATTTCGGTTAACTCAATCCACATATTACTATAATTGCAAGGGTAAATCTCAGATTGCTCTATAAAGGAAGAAAATATTTATGTGGTCATTTTGAAATATTATAGCACCTTTGACAATGGGAACCTGACATCCTTAGCATTCTCACAAGAAAACATAATAAATATTAGTATCATTAGGGCAGTCAGGAAGACTGATTAACACTCATCTCAGATTAAGTAGACAAACACATAACTGAATTACAAACCCTATGTGAAGGGCAAAGACTCATTGGAAGTCTCATTATTCTGTGCCTTTGAAGCATGGAAGACCTGAACACCAGGAAAACACATGATCGGAGTCTTGGAAGGCAGAGGATAGAGCTTCCAGTCACTTAAAGGAAGCTGGAAACTACAAAAGGAAACTCAAAAACAAAGGAGGAGAGGGTTAGTAGGATGGCTAAAATTATAAAGCTGCTAGAAATTTGGAAATAGATAGGAATCTGTATCTATCATACAGAGGAGGCCAGTGTGGTTGCCATGAAAAAACTTATAGTAGTTTGGAAGATATTGAGTATTGACATAAAAAAGTCTTTTTGTTTACAAACAAAACCAGCCTTCATTAAAGAGAGGTGTATTTTCCTTCTTTCTCCCTGCCTGCATGAATGAGCACAAAAACTATATTTGACAAATAAAACATCTGACAATCTACAGAAGTTTCTCTCTAATACAACTGACTATCAAGTAAGTTCTTATCAGGCACCAAAGACTGGTGGACCTGTGGTTGCACTTTAATAAGAATGAAATAAACACATTTTACATCAATATTCTTTAAAGTTATGTATCTAAAAGAGCATTACCACTTGGATTATGTGAAATGAGGAATATGTTCAAATAGCATGTTAAATAGTCACAGGAAAAAAGTCTTAGCCATAAGGATGCTAAGCACTTGACTAGGGCATAACACTGAAGATTTTGATATACCATATATTATTTTTATTATTGAGGTACTTCCCTAATCTTTAGTAAAATTTTTCATTGAACATCACAATGTGTTTAATATCCAGATGGGTTTGACAGATGTACAACTGTACAACAATGAGATATAAAGTAATGTAACTTTTTGTCTATAAAAAAGTGTCCTTAAACTGAGGGTTCTGTGCTCAAAACACAGTCTCAGAGTGTATGACAACAAAGGGGACTCCTTAAAGTTGTAATGGGTACAAATACTCCACTGGTTACAAGGCTGCATTGAGTTTCAAAATAAAGTCCTTGCCATTTCAGAGGTACACCTGATCAACAAAGCACAGCAATGTACCATAGCTTTCACTTATTTCTCACACACACAGTAAAATCTTAATACAAGTAATACAGACTAACAATATATTGTAAACACTGTGCAGATGTTTGATAATCAAGAGCCATTATTAGAAAACAAAAATGTTTTCAAAGTCATGTAATACACCTATGCAGTTATCTTCTCCTTTTTTCCTCATGTACAACAACAGTAAAAACCAGTTCTGATACTAAGAGGGAAAGAAGAGAAAGTGGGAAAACAGTGTAAATATTCACTGCATGTAAGGCCTTCAAAACAGATGTCAGGAGGACAAAAATTAATAAAGTTGAAAAGTCATGTTAGCTTCGTTCCAGATTGTAAAATTGAAAAGGCTTTTTTTCTTTTCAAAACACCAACTCAGTCATATGAGAATAGGAAAATATAAGAGGAAATCAGTAAATCAAACAATTTTCTCAGACAGTGTATAAGACTGACTAGAGAAGTGCTATAAACTTCTTCCAAAAGGAATGCGACCGATATAACTAAGCCCTTTAGCTCTTTGAAATAGAATTTCCTAATAAAAGTAAATACAGCAGTAAATCCTTTATCTTATTGTCTGTCAGTTCAAGGTGCTTTTTTTCTCCTTCGAGAATAAGCAAACGTTATGTGACACCATTAATCAAAGTGAGATCTCTATGTTCAAAGCAAACTTTCTCCTTTATTTTTAATTCTCCACTATAAAATGGGCCTGTACTGAAATAGAATCATTAATTTTTTTCTGATCTCAACATTCTTAACTTTTTATCTTAATACTTTTAAAGCGCTGTTAGCATTAACAGCAGTATGTATCCTAAACCATGTCATTTACAAGCTTCCTAGCTTAGGTCATAGGTACAGAAAAAGAATTTAGCTTAGAATAAACCTTGCTCAAAAGGAAATGCCAAAAGAATAAAGATTTTTATATATACATGTAAAATTAATTTGATGATAACTTCCAGCTCACTTAGACAACTCATAATGGTTGCTCTCTAGAGTTTAAGTGGGCTACAGTTAATGAGAAATAGGGATATGCATTACCACATTTCCTTGCCATGTTTTCAGCATCCCAGCCCTATATTTCTCTCTCCTCTTGCTGCCTTATTTCTTTTTCCATTCACTACTAGTTTGATAGCAGTCCTAGTCACAGACTGATCTTTACCCATTTCTCTTTTTTTAAACTATTCACAGTGCTGATAGAAGTGCAGGATTAGTGACCTAGGTATCTTCATGTGTTCTTCAACCTGAAAATATAATTCTCATATGTTTTTTATCAACACATCATGCAAACTTTTCAAGTTGAGCAGAAAGACTGAAGAAAAAATTAAGACCAATTCTTGGTCTCACCTGACCTCAAGTATTTTATATCTGTTGCGTGAGAAGATGACTTAACCTTTATGACAGTGAATTTTGAACAGCAAGACCAAGACCTTTAACTGACTAGATGTTTAATAGTGAGACAGAGTATCTCTTGATAGAGCAAGCTGTGTAAACGAGAACCTAGCACTCTGGGGGAACTTAGATCATTGGGGATGAGGACTGGTCTCACATGAGCAGTTCTGATGTTGGGCAAGCCCTGCCTTCCCTGATCAATCATTATTGAGATGTGTACCTTATTAGGAAAACACTGCATGCAGATGAGCATCAAAATCTTGAAAGGACCATTAATTCGGTATTTTTAAAAATATCCTAAGCAGCGCTGTTTAGGTTTCATTGTCCACTACAGTGTATAGTTACTTGGTAGAAATAGAATGTTAAAAATAATTTTAACTAGCCTGGATTTAGTTGATTTATGACAGCTCCTAAATATTATTTAAAGAGTATTTCACATTTAATAAGAAACACATTCTACTTCCTTATGACACAAAAAGAATAAAAAATAAAAAGTCTTAAGTAGAACAACAGAATCTCTCAATTTTACCTACACACAGTTTGCTAAACAGAAAGTTGAAAATGGGTAGAGCTGAGAGGGAAAAACCAGAAGAGTATTTTAACAGTGAAGTAAAACCACAACTAATGACTTTAGGAGACAGGAGCTAGGTGGACAAGTAAAGCATTACAGTTTTAAATATATGATATTTGGCTTCACCTCCCAAGGAAGAGGACTGGCACTGATTCAAAAAGGTTCGTCTGGCATGCTCGTGCCTCTGAGAGGGACCACACTGCCTGATGGAAACAACCACAAAAGCCACAGCGAGAGCACAGCTTCCAAAGGCAACAAGAAAGTAACCAGACTGGCAATTAGACCATGCCAGTGCTTGGCCTTGGCAGAGAGAAGGCAGGCATCTGAAATGAATCATCTGTCCACAGGAGAGATGGGCCCAGCAACCAGCAGATGGTATAAAGTAAAGTAAACTTCAGATAAGAGGGGGAAGTGTCTTGAGTATGGGTGACCTCCTCCCCTAGCACCACTGCAATAAACATGATAGAGGGTTTGCACATACTTCTACATCTTGAAAATAATATTTTTACAGTGCTCATTGAAAGCTAAGACAGCTGTGCAAAACATCACTGCATATGAAATGTAAGACAGAGTATGGATTTTTATGTCTGTTCAGCCTGCATCCTGAAAGCTATTTTGTCATATATGGAATCCTCTTTTCATCTCATTGTTTGTCAAACAACTCGTACTTTAAGCATTTTCCCTTGTGCCTTGTGATGAACTGCGCTGTAGGCCACATTTCTTTGTTGCAGATATCTCTGGAACCTACAGACACTGTAGCTTCCATAAACATCTGTTTTAAAATACTGCTTTCCCTATTTCAGTGTGAGTTTTCTTACTTAGCTGCTGGCTTGCTGTTTCAGTCCAATAACATAAGGAAAGAAAATGAACAACCGCTGATGAAACAAATACTTAAGAAGAACCAAGGGCTTCTATATCCTCACTTTTCTGGAAACTGAAAATTTATCCAAACTTATCTGGTCTTCTCTTACATATTTTCTATACCAAAATACACAGTAATGTCAATTTATTGGATAGTACAGAAATGAGATTGTTGTATTAGCAGATTTGAGTTTAAATAACAAACTAATTACTT
Source organism: Atrichornis clamosus (assembly GCA_013400975.1). NCBI lineage: Eukaryota > Metazoa > Chordata > Aves > Passeriformes > Menuridae > Atrichornis > Atrichornis clamosus. The sequence continues at coordinate 78,692 of WBMZ01010107.1, forward strand.
CTAGTCTCTGTGTTTCAGAAGATGGTTCTAAGAGATGATGTATAGCACAGTCTTATCAAGCCTCAAGTAAAACACATCACTTCCAGCAACAAGAAACTTCTGTTCAATTCCACGTTTTTCCTGAATGTTCTCGTACAAAAAAACTGAGGTACTATGGGCTGGTTAAGTGGACAGTGAGGTGAACTGAAAACTGCTAAACTGGTGAGCACACAGGGTTGTCATTAGCACCACCAAATCCACCTGGAGGCCAGTATGCAGTGTAGTACCTCAGGTGTGGGTACTGGGGCTAACACTATTCAGTATCTTCCTGAATGACCTGGATGGTGGGCCAGAGTGCACTCTCAGCAGCTTTGCAGGTGATACAGGCTTGGGAGAAGTGTTTGATAGACCAGATAGATTTGCTGCAATCCAGAGAGACCTGAGATGCTGAAGTGATCAGCCAACAGGAACTTTCAGAAGTTCAACAAAAGATAATTGGCAAGCCATTCTCTTGTTGAGGAATAAGCACAAGCACCAGCACAGGCTTGGGGCTGACTGGCTGGAAAGTATCTTGTCAGAAAAAGTTCTGGGCATTCAAACTGTTCATGTACAAGCAAAGTGCTCCAGTGGAAAAGAATGCCAACAAGCCTCCTGGGCTGCATGAGGCAGTGTGTTGCCAGAAAGCCAAATGAAGTGATCCTTCCCTTCCACACGGCACTGATGAGACCAATTTGCTGGCCACTGGCCTCCCCAGTGAAGGAGAGACATGAACAGAATGGACAGCACAACTAGGCAGAAGGCAAACAGCCATGAAGATGGCAATGGGCTTGGACCATCTGTCGTTAAGAGGAGAGAGTGAAACTGCTAGGAGTCTCTAACCTCAAGAAGAAAAGGCTCAGAGGGACTTTGCATCAGTGTTTGCTAATATCATGCAGGGGTGTGTGAAGAGAAGACAAAGGGAGATTCTTTTTGCTTGTGCCCAGCTGCAGGACAGTGAGCAATGGACACAAAAGGAAATACTGGAAATTCTGTTTAAACTCTGGGGAAAAAATCCTGAAACGTTTCTACAGTGAATGTGATCAAACACTGGCAGGCACAGGTTGCCCAGGGAAGCAGTGAGCAAACTCTCCTTGGAGAAACCTGCTGCTTGAGCAGATGCATCACGGTGACCTGCAGAGGTGCCTGCCAGATTCAGCCTCTGTGTGGCTCTGTCACTGTGTGAACGTGGTGCAGACCCATCAGTAAACACAGCACTGACATTTTTTTCTGAGTGATGCTGGATGATAGAACCGTGCAATGCTTATTGGCTACTATATCCAACTTTTCTGGATACCACCATTTACCAGCACGGCATGCACCAGCTAGATGGATCCAGGTGCAGATCTGTTAATAGAGGTTCAATGTAGCTGTCTTTCATCACTTATTAAATAAGCATGAAATTCTGGTGAATATAAGATATATTGTCCCATGATGATGGTTGCAGAATAAGGCATTCTCAATCATTTCTAAAAGAAAGCTGAAACATCAGTATAAACAGGACTGCAAGAGAAAGTTGCAGTGTATTCTATAGGTAGGCAAAGCTGTACAGTTTATTTATTTATTTCTGCCCTTTAGCAGTAGTATTTATATATATATTTCCAGTCTGTACTTTACTGAGCAAATTTTTAACCATGCAATATCTTCATTAATAACCCTCATCCTAAATTATATGCTTGCTAACTGAATTTTCCACTTCCTTTTCAACAGTGGCATCTTTGTCGTTCAGATATCCCATTGCTTTATTCAAAGATGGATCTTTCATTGGTTTTAAAAGATTAACAGAATTGGAATACACATTTTTCTGCTGAACTTTTTCTAATTTCACAAATTTTTTTGATGTCACTACTTAGGATGGCTTCAAAGAAACTCAATTTTCAGATGGTAAATCCAGACTCCTTGAGGAGAAAACGAAACGAGACAAAAAGTTGAGCAATCAAAACCTGAGTATCTAGTCAGACACTAGTCACCTCTGAAGCTGTCAATGAATCACTCTTCCCTCTGGCCACAGTTACTGGCTGATGAGACCTACTTTCTTCTTTACTGTCCACCTTGTCATATGTGGCAATGGGACCAGCATACCTGCTATACGGAATGCCTTTGGAAGCTTAGATTCCTTTGGGTGGAAGCCCCACGCTCATCACTGCAAAACTTTGTGGGAGAGATAAAATATGAGAATGGAAGCAAATTGGAGCTGTGAGGTCATCAGACTGGACCGCAGTACCTTACTAAATCATTCCTTGATACAAACACAAAATTTTTCCTTTTTAAAACTGGCATAAAATGCAGATGTCAGTTTGAAATTCTGAGTTAATCATATTAATGATTATTTAAGTTCAGAGTGGCAAGACATATTTATTTTAGTTAGAGAATTCCAAGTCACATGCAAGCTGGAAAAGCTGTATGTAATGTGTGATTCATCATCAGTTTTAGAATCAGGGCCAGGATTTCCTGAAGGAGTAGAAATGCAGGAGACAGTAAAATGCTCCAATAAAATTCCTGCATATATGTAAAACAGCATTCCCTTCTCACAGAGGTGGCAAGTTCAAAACCAAGAATGGTTCCATAGAACAAAATGTGAATCACTCTGGTGAAGACAAAACTCTACGATGTATTGTTGGTTACAGAATGTGATTAATGTAAAGAATATCCACACAGGGAAAGTGTGTGCCTTTTTGAGCTTCAGCAGATAAATAGGAAACACAAAAGTTGTGCTGATACTACAAAAATGTATAAAATACTCAACTTTCATACTATATTCCTATAATGTAGTTTATCTCACCTGACTAATTCTGTTAGTCATAGGTTTATGCATTTATTTCAGTGACTCTAGGAGATGTGCAAAACAAAACAACAATTTGGCCATGCTATTTTTCAAAAAATAGATGTAATATATAATCATATTACTTCTGACAATATTTGTCAATATTTTTCTCACAAAATGTAACAGAAATACTTGAGGCACATGAAGGATAATATCTTTTTTAGTTAGCTGAAGTTTTTTTTAAGACAGCTATAACCACTCCAATCATTTGCTCCTGCAGAAACTGGCACATTATTTTCACAGACCTGATTCTGCATAGGTTTTAGTTATAGATGATAAAAGCTTTCTTCCATGACCTGTTTATTTGTTTGTTTTAAGGTGAATTTAGATTGGTGATACCTATTTCAAAACCTCCCCTATCATTATATACTGGTAGTTTTGGATTTCTAGTGTGAGCACATCCCCTTCCATCATGTTATACCAGAGCTCTATTTTACCTTTTTTTTATACCCTGAATACGGTCACCACTACCGTAACTCTGTGGCACCCCTGAAAGCAACGATGATTTTCTTCACTCTGTCCTAGTCAAGGTTTATGTATAAGATCCAAGAAGCCTACATGATTATACCTGATGTTGTGTTTTTTAACTTGGTGCTGAGCTTGTGGAGGCGGAAGGTAGCGTAAGAGCAGCAGAGCGTGTGTGCAGGCCAGGCAGTGCACACAAAGAGCAGGAAACAGCACCCCTTGGTGTCCAGTTCCATCACTTGCACCAAAGCCATTAAAATACCCAGAGACATTTATTAGCAGATTCTAAGCCTCTGAAAACAAACTTCCTTTAAAATCAATAATAGACTAGAAAAAATAGTGGAAAACCACAAATGTTACCACTATACCTTCAGGACCTGTGTAATGTACAATGAATACTGCTGTTGTCCATAAAATGCTAAGAAAAATATAATTGGATTGTATCAAACAAAAATGTAAAAGATTCTGGAAGGAGATAGATCATATTGAAGGCTCTTTTCTGACAATTTACGCTAACATCAAAGAAAATTTCTCTCACAGAAGTTCCACCCACTTGCGAACTACCCAAAGAAGAATGGTAGAAAACCCAAATTTTAGCAGCAGAAACGTCATTTTTAAGTATGTTCATGACTCAGCAGGTGAATTTTTTTTCTATGAACTGGATTCTCAATGTGGTAAATAAAATCAGCTTCCTCTGCTCTCACTAAGAATATCAGATTGGCATATCATACCTATGTTTTTGAAGATATTTAGATCTTTTCAGACTACTTTATGTTCAGAAAGAACTCAATTTAATAGTTAGTGAGCAAAAGAGGCAAAAAGTAGTTAAAAATAAGTTTATATACATGGAAAAGAACATTTTCAAGAATCTGTCCTGAACTATGTTATTCTGAGATGACAAAGTCGTTTTTTATACAGACTATTTTCATAAATGTAGGCTGCCAACCTAAAGCACAGAAATTTCCAGTCAAATTCTTTTTCCCGAGAATTAGTGAAGTGTGTCAGAATTAGCACAGTATTAGTAGACCAAAGAAAGCTATAAATGCTGGAATAACTTGCACAAAACACAGTTTGTAAGCAGAATTGCTATCTGATTTTTCTAATGGCCAAAACTGAGAACTATTCAACACAGAAATTCATTGTCTACTGTGTGAGTCGACACAGGCAGGCAGCTGGAACAAGCACAAAACCATGGCTGAAATGAGAAGTTTATTTAATTACTTCTCTAACTGGCGGATCTGAAAGCAACACCAGGCGGAGACGCACACGCTGAAATGCAGACACAAGTAGGCTTAGTCCATGCAAGTGGGAGGCAGGCCTTTGCTTGCACCAATTTATCCAGGTAGTTTTCCACCATGCTGTGATCTCCTCTGCTTTTTATGATCTTTGAGCTCTGATCTCTCCCCCAAACAGGATGCTCAAGCATGTCTGTGAGACTGCCTCCAAGTCTCTCCAAACACCTACGCTATCTCCACACAGAAATTCTACTTCTCAGAGATAAACAGCAGTAGGCATAATATGCAGGGCTCCCCACACCATTATTTCCCAGACTTTGGCATTCCCAGCTGCCAAGTCACTTGAGTGAATCTACCATCCTTCTCACCATTCTTCTGCTTTTAACTCTTTCCTCCCAACACCAACTTATTGACAAATATGTTCCCTCCCCATGGGCTCCTTCACAGTATGTCTTTGAGACCACTGGGCCTCCACTCTGAGTATGTCTTTTGAACAGAGCACTTCATATACACAAACCATATGCTAACATTAACTGTTAATCTAGATCTTAAAAGGACAAAAGTTTTTAACGTAATTCTTCAGTGCCTTTAGGCCGCTGAAGGTAAAACTTACGCAGTAGGAAACAGGAATAGAACTAGGAGGAAATGAAGGGACATAAACAGGTATTGTGAACCTGAAAAAGAAGTTCTCATTTTTCCATCATGCCCTTCAGATTGGTCTCGGTCTGAAGAGCAGCAGGCTGTTGAAACCCAAGGATGACAGTAGCCTACAGATGTGTATGGGTGTCTGTCTCTTTGTCCAAGCCGAACAAAATGCATCAGCTAGGAGGAACTACAGGTGGGATAGAAGAACACATTAAGGAGAGAATACACCATCCCATTAAAAACTTTCTCCTATGATAACGTTCAATGTTGGTGCCTTGCTATGTAGGAAATGGTTTAATAACCTTCCAATTCTAAGAGATAACATTCTTTCTACCATAGCTTTCACCTAAAATGGATAATAGCCAAGCTCAGAAAAGGTCCCTCTTGGCTCATATTCCTTTTGTTTGTTTAGGTTCCACCGTTTGTGTTTTTTTCATACAGAATACCACTTCTGATGTTCTCGGAAGCACCAAATCAAGACCTCTTTTACTACACTTAGTGTTTCCCCCTTATGATTTGTGATTATCACCTGTGAATTCTGAAAAACATTGCTTTTGTTTAAAACCAGATAGCACAATGCAATTCTGCAATGTGCACTGCTTTTGGAAGTTAATGCAATACCAACTTGTAGCATACGCAAGCCTGTGTATCTCCCAGGATCACGAGATTAATCTTTCCTTATTTCAGATGACCTGAAACCATACAGAATTCAAAATATAATTGCTGCGATTGCTAACCTACTGAACTAATCTTTTTCATCAAATTCTTTAAGGCTTTATTAATCAAAAAAGGTGAAGTATTTATTGATTAAATGCTAATGATTAGGCTTTATTTCCTGAAAATATTGATCTGATTTGGGATGCAAAATCAAATACACAAACAAATGAACATAAAAGATTTCAATTCTGACAAGAAACAAGGTCAGGTTCAATCTTTGGTATTTCTGTGAACTATGTGGTATGTGTGACCATTCCCATCTCTAAACTGTATGTCTTGAAATAGGAGGTCAAATGAATAAATCAACAACATTGCACTTACATAAATTGACTTTTGTTTTTTATATTTCTTTATAAACTTAAACTTCACAAGTAAAAATATGAAATTTAAGTGCAACTTCCTAAATTACAAAAACTAATTAAGGTTACAAGTGCAAATTACTCTAGGAATTGCATTTCCTTTTTCCTGGCCTAATAAAAACCCAGATCATTTACTCTCAAACTCAAAATGAGATGCTGCAATGAGATACTCAAGCAGTGGGTACACAGTAGCTCTGCTTTAACAGCAATGTTAAAACAATCTACTGTACTTGGCTAATTTTTTTCCACCCTAAAGAGCTATTATTTCATAACTGGCCTCTAGGCAGGTTGAAGAGCTCTCATTAAAAACATATCATGACAGCTATTATACAGACTCAGATAGGCATATATTGTGGTCAGATTTCAAGCTAATTGATATGATACGGGCTCTAAACTTCAAGCTCAGCAAACTCAATCAGACATGCAAATGATTTGTCTCTCCAGAATCTACAAATCAGAGTGATATGGCTACACCACCCATGGAGAAAGGTTGTGTTACGCCTCCAGCAAGTACAGAAAATAGTGTTTCTGTAGAAAATCTTTCCAATTTCAAGTTTTTGGTTAGATGCTGAATCTCAGAGAGGGAGATGACAATTTGAAGAATATGCAGAATTATTCTTCCTATTTCAAGGCAGCAGAAGATCCTTCTCCTAGATTTAAAGATTCATTTAATGAGAATCAAAGACAGCATTTGTTGGCAGCAGAGATCACAAACTTTATTAATGCTAGACTTTGTCAAATGTGATTTGACATGTTGATCCTCTCACCCTTACTTGACAGATTATTACATAAACAGAAAATGTCCCAAACCTTCAGAGGAAACCTTTTCAATTTGATTATCTTGTTCCTTATAAATGAATTCATTTTGATTTGATGTAGAAAAACTAGAGAAAATATGATGAAAGCTGTGATCACCAAATAGCTGAAAGACCTTCCTGCATTTCCCATAAATACCAATGAGGAGGAGCCCAAGTTACAGCAGACAACTAAAAGTCTGCAAGGAATAATCGTAACTTGTAGCTTTACACAAAAGTTTTCTAAGATGGATATATAAAATTATACCTGCAAACCTGTATCATGTGGCCAAATTTTCAGAAGGGATGACTATTTGTTATCCTCCACTGTCTTCACTTTGCTCTTGTGCTCTTTATAAACTTTCATGTACAAAATTTTCAACCTATTTGTTATACTTCTGCTTGAAACCGTAAGTAATTATGGACATGCTCTGCTGCCTCACAATTCAGGCAGGTAACGTTTCTAAAATGAGGCCAACATACCTTTTCCTTTAATACTTCAGTAGTTAAATGACTTTTACTCTAAATATAAAGATTTATTAACACAATATACCGTCATCTGTGCATTTTTTTAACTGAAAATATACAAGCTGGGAAATTTTGTCATCTGAAATCCTTTGAGTCCTCTGTAATCTCATTTAATTAATTTTTGTAAATGGGTAAAATATAGTGTTACAGTAATTTTAGAAACTTCAGTTACCAGTATTTCTAGATATTAACATCTGGTCAGTACAAGTATAATGAACAAAAAATGCTGTAGAAGCTTTAAGGAAGAAAAACTGTATATTTCAAGGATTTATTTCTCAAACTTAGAGAATAATAGGAAAACAGAATTGTATTCATCGTCTGAAATTGGAAGTGCAGCTGAAGACAAAGAATGGTGCTGAAAGAATGCTGAAAATTGAACTAGATAATGTAAGTCTGTCCTTATAACATGTAGACTGCAGGATGTCTACCAGCATGTTTATTCTCCTGAGCAGACAAAATTTACAGAGTTCATCTTAAAAGAGAGAAATTATGCCCTTTGAGGCTTTACGGTTCTGCTGCTAAGGTTTTGTCATATGAAATTTAGTTTCATGTAAAACATTAGTGTTCTTATTTATTTTGAGGAAGCTTTCTCACTCCTCAGACAGTTCTACCATAAAAGCTTCAGTGAAAGTCTTCCAGTTAAAGAATTTCCTCTTTGGTTTTTTTTTTTTTTTTTTTTTTTTTTAAACTCCCAAAGAAACTAGGTTTCTAAATCTTGAAAACTTGACAGTATCCTCTTTCCCATTCCAGTGCCTGAAAGTTTTGGAAAGTAAATTATAAAGGCTTACTTTACAAGAACTAAATTCCTATAATCAATATTCAGCTACAATGGCATAATAAAAGGGAAAATTGAGCAAGTGTAAGTCCTAGAGTTTCATTATAGTCCATAAAAAGTGCTTAAAGTGGAATTTTGCCTTTGCACAGGAAGGTGATGCAATGCTCTAGCTACCTTAAGAATTACAAGGCTTGAACAAAATGCAGTTAGTTAACAGAATCTTATTCATAGCAGTCCTTGGATCAAGATAAAACAAAACATAATTTTCTCATCCTCAGATTATTTCTAAGGAACCTTCCAGGTAGAAGTTTTCATTGAAGCAGATTTATGGATAAAATATTTATCCTGATTGAAAATCTTCCTGCTGAAGCACAGGCATTTCAGCTATTAGAGTGCAGCTTTTAGAAATGTTTTGTTTTTACTAATAATATGTAAAATCATTATCTAGTTAAAATAAAAGTTACAAGAACAATTATTTCTTATTGAAGCTCTCATCAGTACCATAAGTCTTCCAAACACAGAGAAGATAAGAACTAATTTGAATACTTCAAATTGCTTGACAATGGTCTACTTCTTAGTTAAACCATGGCATAAATTCAAAATATACCTATAACATAAATTTGTCATTGGCATTATGTGAATTCTGCTGTCCTTAGACTGCTAAAATGGAATCAAATTTTAAGTCACTTGCAGAAACAATTTATAACCACAATTTATATACCACATTAGCATTCCCAAGGAAAAAATTAGTTATAAAGAATGAGAGACCACTTGGCATGTAAAAAGTGCTGGTTTCCAAAATCTCAAGATTTTATTTCATAATGAGGAGCAGGGCATTCCAGGACCTGAAATACATGTTGAACAGGTAATAAGACTCAGAGAGAGACCATAAAATTAATATCGAGATGTGATAGGAAGTTAACAGTGTCAAACACATGCTGAACAATAACTTGTGCTAGAAGGAAGTAAACAACTACTCTAAAACAAAGGGAAAATATCATAATTTATTATTACCCATGACTACTTTGAATTTAGGTCTGTATTGTGCCACTTCACTACATTGTTTTCTAGTGTGTTTGTGTTTCCTCACATCTACTCTTAGATATTACAACTGAAATACCAGTGTTCATCCCAGATACTTAACCTGCACTTCAATGGTAATTTCAACAATTTTACAAATAGTACCTTATTCTGCTTAGGTCAGTGTTATGGGACCCTCTAATGGAGGACCTTGTGATATGCAGCAGTATAGCTAAGAATTTGACAGACTGAGTACAAATTCTAGCAGAATTTCTCAGCACACAAATTCAAGAAAAAACTCATAAAAGCTGAATATTTTAAAAATATTTAATCAGGTTTTCAAAACAAATATAAATTTAGTACTGTGTGTGGTGGATTTGCTATAATATAAATCTTATATGTTGATGAAAGAAATCTGGAAAATACTTGAGGAAGCACTTACAGCGAACTGCTGTCTGACTCTCATCTTCTTGTTAGCAAGTTCACACAACATTTAGTGGGAATAAACACCTGAAGTTGAAAGCAAGCGCTTAACAACTAGGTGACACTAAATCCACTTCTTAGGTCTTGTCAAACAGACCTGCTTAGACATAGGGTGACAATGCCAAATTTGTATCTGGAGTCTAGCTTCCCTTAAGCCTGGGGGATCGTAATACCATTATGTGACACAGCTTATCGGATCTCTCAGCATTTTGGAATAGTGGTCTAACTTGGTTTAAGAGGACCAGCATGAGCATGCCTTGAGAGGCTAAGAAGTGACTGGTGTGTTCTTTTCACAATGATTTCAAAAAAAATCAGTCATTTTGCAATATGTGTAGAAAACTATTACAACAGAACATGTGACTTGGATCACATTCCTGCTTTGACAAAAGAATAACTTAACAATCTCTTAAAATGTATTCTTCACTACGTGTTTTCCACATCCAATAAAAAATATTGTTTTGCTAATAGGCCCCACTACAGAAATTAAAAATAGATTGAAAGACACTGGAGTTGTCGAAAAGGTGGGAGTGGCATCTGATGGATAGGGAAGACATGAAATTGCCTTTTTGTGCCTGAATTGTTTTACAGTCTCACATAATCACTGCTGTTAGAGCATATACATTTATCTGCAGCAGTTTTTCCTCAGATCTGTGGGAAATTTTTACTTCAGAAAGGGTTCCATTTTATAATTGGAGAACAATACAGGGCCTTCTCCAGGTTGCAGAATATATATATTTGGATGAAAAACCTGCAACAAAAATGAAGATTTCTCTAATCCTACACTTACAACTCCCTCAATAACATAAAAAGATCAAGCAGAATGTGTTTTCTACAAGGTCTCCTCCTCTTCCCTTCTTTTTCTATCAGGTCCTTACTACTCCATGTGCTTTTGGACAATTGAAAAACCGGTTCAAATCTCCAAAATAAATTATTTGAGTGATGTTTTCTAGCATCATCTTCATCAAGAAAGATTGCCAAGGAGTTGTCATGATAAGTAAACTTTCACACTCATTTAATCAGCGCTTCTCACTACTCTGTTTGGGTTGTTGTTTTTTTTTTTTTTTTACTGAAAGAAGGTGCTGCTTTTTCCTTTAGCAATGCTGCGGCTCAAAGTATGATTTTTCATTTCCCATCCAAAAGCATATAGGTTGGTATTTTATCTGCTACATTACCAATCCATGTAGAGAAGAGTCTTACTTATTTGATTAAAGTCAATTTCCAAAGAGGTGTGAAGTATGAAAAGTGGGGAGTGAAGAAATAAAAGATCAATGCAGAATTTATCTGACAATTTTCAGTTACAAACTGATTAAGTCACCTAACCCAAACTCAAAAAGAAAGAGAAAAAAGAAAAAAGAAGAGAAAAAGAGAAAAAGAGAAAAAGAAGAGAAAAGTTAAAAGAGGAGCACAGGGGAGAACTTGTTTAAAAAATAAATGCCAACATAAAACACGCTGATCCTTACCAATGTGTTGCTATAACCTCTTCTGCAGTCTATTATGAATCCTTCAATGTCTTTTAATGAATGAGCTTTTAAGTCATATGAAAATTTTCAAAAGGGAAAAATGCTAAACCAAGAAAATAATAATAACAATAGCAGAATAATAATAATAATCACAGAATCACAGAATGAGTAAGGTTGGAAGGGACCAGTGGCAGTCATCTAGTCCAATGTCCCTGCTCAAGCAGGGTCCTCTAGGGCAAGTTTCTCAGGAACGTGTCTAGATGTCTTTTTAATGTCTCCAGTGAGGGAGACTCCTCAAAATCTCTGAGCAACCTGTTCCTGTGCTCAGTCATCCACACAGTAATTAATTTCTTCCTCATGTTCAGGTGGAACTTCTGGTGCATCAGTTTCTGCCCACTGTTTCTTGTTCTATTGCTTGGCACCACACAAAGAGCCTGCAAACATCCTCTTGACACTCTTCTTTCAGATACTTACAGACATTGATAAGATCCTCTCAGTCTTCCCTTCTCCAGGCTAAAGCACCCTCAGCCTTTCCTCATACGTGAAATGCTCCAGTCCCTAACCATCTCTGACACCCTCCACTCGACCTGCTCCAGGGGGTCCCTGCCTCTCTGGTACTGAGGAGGTATAACAACAACAACAACAACAACAGGGCTTTTTGCACTTAAGCAGACAAATAATTAAAAGCTGAAAGTAACAAAAAGTCCACACTTTTATAGTTACGTAAACCTGTCAAAAGTAGGTGAGTTAGGGATGCAAGTCCCAACTCTGAAAAGCAATTTAGGAACTACAACCCCCAGCCGCACTTGGACTTTTAACTCCAGTAGTGAATCCTTCTAACTAAAGTTCCTGGACTAATTTTTAAGCGAGAGTTAAGTTCCCAGATTACTTAGAGCTTTCTGACTATCTCAAGCTTCTATGCTTCAAGATAGTTTTCTACACAACTAACTGAATTTTGAAAAGCAGAGATTGACTGGCCAATTTGGTGAGATCAGTTTTAAACTGTAAGACTCAGGGGTGGGTCCAAAGCGGCAATGCTCATGCCGTTGCTTTGTCCCGGGGTACTGGGCCGTGCCAACCAGGGCAACCTTGGCTGCCTCTCAAGATGAGAGTCATAGGGCTGACCACATCAAGGGTGAGTATGGCTGTGGTGAATCCTCTTGCACCCCCTCTAGGGAACCTGGATGCTCGACTGACTCCCTGAAGGGCCTGTACACAAATGCACAGAGCATGGAGAATAAACAAAAACTAGAAACCTATGTGCAGTCACAGAGCCATGATCTCACTGCAGTTACAGAGACATGGTGGGATAGCTCACCACTGGAATGTTGTCATGGAAGGCTGTGTACTTTTAGAAAGAACAGGTCAGCGAGGCGAGGTGGTGGAGTTGCTTTTTATGTAAGAGAACATCTGGAATGTACCAAGCTCTACCCAGGGACAAATGAGTGGAGAGTTCATGGATAAGAATTAAGGGACAGAATAATACGGGTGACACTGTTGTGGGTGTGTCCTACAAGCCACCTGATCAGGGAAAGGAAGTTGATGAAGCTTTTTATGGGCAGCTGGAAGAAGCCTTGAGATCACAGGACCTCATTCTCACGGGGCAATTCAACAACCATGGTAGTTGTTGGAGGGACAACACAGCTCGGCACACACAGCTCAGAATGTCCCTGCAGATTATTGATGATAACATTTTGATGCAAGTGGTGGAGAAACCAACAAGGAAAGGTGTGTTGCTGGAGCTTGTACCAACAAATCAGGAGGGACTGGTTGAAGACGTGAACTTCAGGGGAAGCTTTGGCTGCAGTGACCATGAGATCATGGAACTCAGGATCCTGCATGGAGGAAGAAAAGCAGTAAGCAGGACTAGAATCCTGAACTTCTGGAAAGCTAACCTCAGCCTCTTCAAAGACCTACTTAGAGGAATCCCATGGCAGAGAGCTCTAGAAGAGAAGGCGGTCCAAGAGAGCTTGGCAATATTCAAGAATCACTTCCTCCAAACTCGAGGTCAGTGTATCCCCTGAGCAAGACATCTGGCAAAGGGGACAGGAGATCTGCATGGGTGAGAAGGGAGCTTCCAATAAATCTTGAATGGAAGAAAGAAATTTATGGGATGTGGTAAAAGGGACAGGCCTCATTGGAGGACCTTAGGAACATTGTCAGAGTATGCAGGGATGCAATAAGGAACAGCAAGGCCCACTTGGAATTGAGTCTGGCAAGGGATATCAAGGAAAAGTACATCAGCAGCAAAAGGATTAGGGAGAATGTGGGGCTGCTGTTGAATCAGGGTGTTCTGATGATGGAAGACACAGAGAAGGCAGAATTACTGAATGCCTTCTTTGCCTCAGACTTTACTGCTAAGGCTGTCCTTCAGAAATCCCAGAGCATGAATGTAAGAGAGGAAGGCTGGAGAAAGGAAGACTTCATCTTGGCCACAGAGGGTTGGGTTAGAGATTGGCTAGGCAGACTCAACACCCATTAATCCATGGGCCCTGACGGGATGCACCCACAGGTCCTGAGGGAGCTAGCAGATGTTGCTAAGGTATTCTCCATCATCCTTGAAAAATCACAGAGAACAGGAGAGATGCGTGATGACTGGGGTCACTCCCATCTTCAAAAAGGGCAACAGAGAAGACCCAGGAAGCTACTGGCCAGCCAGCCTCACCTCCATCCCTGGGAAGGTGGCAGAACAGATCATTCTGGAGGTCATCACCAAGCATGTAAAGACAAGGTCATCAAGAGTAGTCAGAATGGATTCACCAAAGGGAAATCATGCTGGACCAGTCTTATAGACTTCTATGATATCATGACAGGATGGGTCAATGAGGAGAGAGCTGTGGATGTTGTCTGTCTTGACTTCAGCAAG
>WBMZ01010108.1:0-109413 GCA_013400975.1 Atrichornis clamosus
AAAAAAAAAAGCAGAAAAGAGTGAAGAAGAATTCTGTCAGACTGAGGTTTCCCCTTTATAAATTCAGAGTAAGGTCCCTCTTTGTTTTTGGAAGAGGCTGGGCAAACTCTGAAGTATGAAGTTATAAAGTGAGACATTCAGATTGTTTCATAGATACTGAGGCTTGTAGTGAATGGTAAGTGGCCATTTAGTCTTTAAATCCTGCATGGACATCTTCTATTGTTTGGAAACCAGATTTCACTGGAATAGTTTAGAGAATACCATCATACACTCCTAGCTCATGCTGTATTTTGTTTTAGCACTGGTAACTGAGATTCACGGACATTTTGGTCACAGTCTGCAGGGTTTGGGCATTCCACAGAGACTGCAGTGGCAGAAACTGCCACTTGAGATCTTCGTTCTGGCTAATTCATTGTCAGTCCATGGGCGGGAATGTTTGCTTCAGAGAGGAGCCACAGACAAGACAGGTGTGAGGCAGTGTGCTTTACCTGGAATACTCATACTGATTTCCAAATATGAGATTGGTTCAAGAGCTGCAAACAATTTTTATCTCCTTTCCAGTCTTAGAGTCTTAGCTGGACTCATAAACATTATGTTCTTCTTTGAACCTTCTTACATTCTCCGCCTTATGACAGGGAAGTTGTTTTCAACCAATGCTCATCTTGATCAGTTTTCACAATCCTAGCTGAGCCTTACACTCAGCCAGTGTATCAGGTACAGGACACATCCCGGGCTAATTATGTGATCTAGTCTGCAAGTCCTATTATCACTATAGATGTCAATAAAAGAGGGTTGAGGAAGAAAAGCACTATCCTGACAATGTCTCTCAAAAATGAAAGAAATTTTCGTCACATTGCTACATTGCTATGGACTTAAAATTGTGAACAACAAATTTATATAATTAATTAGAAGATAGTATCTCATGCACATGCCCTGGAGAACAGAGCAGTTCCTGAACTAACTCTTCCTTTTTAACAAAAATACAGAAGTTCTTGGACATAAATAATCCCACCCTTGCTGAGCAAATAATATAAAATAAAATAAAATAAAATAAAATAAAATAAAATAAATAAATAAAAGCAGCCTTATTAAAGCTAACCAGAATATGACATTTCTAGGAATGAATAATGCCCAGGGAGACCTCAGGCTTAGAGTGGGCAGTGAATCAGACATCAACAATGCAATATGGCAGGGAATAAGAAAGCCTGCAAATGTGGTCTGTCATAAAGAGAGATAGGCTGTGTCCAGAAAGGTCTCCTGGGAATACTCTGCAAATACTCACTGAGTTCCTGACCTGTCATTGCTGAAAAAAAAAAAAAATAATGAGGGAACTAGGGGAAGTTCAAAGAAGAGCAACCAGAATGATCTGCAAGCTGGAAAAACTCAGCTGCTGAAAGGTTAAAATGGCCAGATAATGGCAGTGGTATCTAAGTGGGTTTTCCAGGTGATTTGCTGAAGTTCACAAATATATGAAAAGCAGAATCCAGCTTCTTTACACTGCTTTGGCTTTTGTAGGTACAATACAGAGTCCTGAAAAGAAGAAATCTGCCAACATAGTGACTGTGGAGAATAGCTTGAAGGCTTTCTTAAGGAGCCTGTTGTCCACAAAAATCACATTGGTTACCCAGTGTGCGACAAGTCAATAATTACACACTTGACAGGGACATTGATTATTTCTTTCACAGTTGCACAATCCTGGGTGCTTAGTGGTATGCCACAAGTCAATCACACCAACTATCAAAATTTTTTGCTATTTATACATTTCGGAAAAAAAAGGAATTAGTGTTCATTGGCTACAAGTTACATAGTTCTTTATTAATTAGTATTCTATCTTCTATTGGTTAATGATTCTCTTGCTTCTGATGCTAATTAACCTGCACGCTCAATCTTTCTCTTCGAGTCAGTGGCTTTCTTAAGTCGGTGGTCCATGAGTCAGTGGTCGTGATCTTCCTGTGCCAGAATTACCTTTTACACAGTTGGAGTTGATTTCAGCACAACTGCTGAGGTGGCTTTATTAGTTTCTTCCTTATCTTGGGAGTGCTGCCAGTTGTCCTTGTGGGCCGCAAATTCTGCGTTCTTTGTGTCCACTCTCAATGTTACATCCTTCTTCCTAAGTTTTGGTAACCTACCCCTAGGTCCGAAACCACTGAAGCATATCAGGACCTAAACCTTAACAAGGCAACTCTACCAAAAAGTAATTTGTTTTTCTAACACCTGGACATCACTTAGAGCATGCTTGTTAGCTGTGTTTCACAGGTTAAATCTCCCTTCTTGTTGATTAGTCTTAAGAGTATACAAATATCAAACATTAAAGAACATCCTTTCTTAAGAAAATTTTATATATTCCACATTTTGCAACAAGCCCAGCACCAGTTTCAGCTATGCTGTGGAGATGGTGCTGCAGCAACGTAGACATTACAGTACAAGCAGCAAGCTTGCTACATGAATTCCTGGTGCTCAGTGTATTTAAATTACACTAAAAGCCTTGAAATGGTCCAGAAACAGAACACAAAGATGGCTTAGAGCCAGCACAGACCCATCCTTAAGACATACAGCAAGCAGAAATTGTGAAAGGTAGGTAGGAGGAAGGGTAGAAAAAGGAAAAAGAAAGAAAAACAAAATGACTTTAGATTGACTAGCAAGGAAAAAAATAGTAAAGGTCAAACCTAAGACTGTGGAGATGTGAGAGGCAAATGGCAGAAAGCTTCACTTCTTGCAACATTTGCCATGAATCTTAAGGGGACACTGTGCAGCTGAATTGGAGTGGACTCTTGTCAGGTAAATAATAAACTGGTAGGCAATTTCCATCTTGTCATTTAATACTCAGATTAAGAAAACCTAAAGCCTTATTTCAGGCTATATTTAGGGGGTTTTGGTGAGGGAGGTTGTACAACATGCATATGTGCAGAGGGGCTTCATGAGTCCCACCCCAAAGCTGAGATTTCAGTCCATTCTGCATTAGGATTAGTCATAACCTCCTGAGAGTGGGGAGCCCTCTGGGAAGACAAGGACCAAGCAAAGGCAGGGACCTGGAAAATCCTCCTCGGCTGCTTCCCATTCACATAGAAACCGCCACATGTGATCACCCGCACGAAGTGTCATCCCCATTAATAATTCACCGAAATTTCTTGATTCATCAAGTCCAGGAAGTTCCTGGGAAGTGTGGGAAAAGACCAGCGGGGCATCTCAGGTGTCGAGAGAAGAACTTAAGACCAGCTCGGAGGATGACAAGCCCCAGAGCACAAAAACACAGTTCACCACAGAGGAGCATGCCTCTCCCTCCTCTTTACCCCACCTCCCCCGATTTTATTCCGCCTTAGCTAACGCTACCAAACGACTGGGAAGAAGCTGGCTGCTCTCCACCTCAAGCACGGAGCGGCTCTCGCGGGGAAGGGGGGCTCCCTGGCACAGCCCTCCCCCTCTGCCCTCCCACCGCATTCAGTTGCAAATCCCTGCCCGCCCGGAGGAATCGGCTCCGCGCCCGCTCCTCGCCCCCCCGGCCCCAGTGCGGCAGCTCCGGCGGCCGCGGCAGCCGCAGCGCCGGCGCCAGGGGTGCGGGTGCGCGTATGTGCGGGTGTGTGTGCGCGCCTGCCAGGGAGGCAAGCGGCGAGGGAGGAGTTTGGTTTTTTTTTTTTTTCCCTCCTCCTCCTCCTTTTTTTTTTTTTTTTTTTTTTTTTATTAATCAGGAGCAGTGAATGGAAACCAATCAGATAGAGAGCCCCCTCGGCTCGGGCTGCCTGCATGCCGGAGTTAAAAAGTGCTGCTGGCCGAGCGGGAGCCCTAGTGCGAGGCGGCGAGGCTGAGCGGCGGGAGAAGGGGCCGGGGAGCCGCGCTGCCGCCCGCCGCGCCGCCGAGCCCGGCGAGGCTCGGCCCCGTCGTCCCTGCGTGCCGGTAAGGAGATGCGGCTCTGCACCTCTGGAGGGGCAAGTTGGAGCTGTCACCAGCCGCCTGCCTTCCGCCGCCTTTTTTTTTTCTTCTTCTTTTTACCGTGCTCATTGGGAATGCTAATTAAGGTGGGGGGGGGGGGGGGCAGGACACGGACGGACGCGGGGACAGCACTTATTTTGCAAAGTTGGCAGCTGTCTTGCGGAGGGCTCTGCCCCCGTCGCCGCGCCGGGGTGACCCTCCCGGGGCTCCACGCCGTGCCCGGCGCTCAGGGGCGCGTGGGGACCATGTTTAGCTGGCGTTGTAAGTCAGGAGAAGGGATGCGGCGTTTTCCTGGGGATTGCTACCGCCAGCAAGACACTTCGGGTGAGGAGAGGTGGTGAGAGCGGGAGAAGGGTCGTGTGTGTTTGGAAGAGAATAACAGTAATAATGAGTAATAACAACAACAAAATGATGAATAACTAGAAAATAATAATTGAAAAAGTCTCTCGGTTTCTTGATACTGCTCAGTTGCTGTGAAATGAATGCAGCGCAAAACCCATCGGATCACGAGCGAAATCCGAGGCAAAGTGCAGAACTGAATGTAGAGCACAGTTGAAATGAGGCGCTCCCTCAGTGAAAAGAAGGGGGCAGAGCGGGCAGATCTGGGGACGTTACAGGAATTGACAAATGCGAAGCCTTTTATTTGATAAAAGAACGGGTTGGGGAGTGCTGGAGGTGGTGGAAGTAAGAGGGTAGGCGTACAGGCATTTTTACAGAAAAGTTGGATAATTGCAGAAAGCAAGCACTGAATTTGGTTGTGTAGTAAATGTTTCTGAGGAGCTGGTAACGTACTTTGTATGTCAGCTAGATTGAACTATTTCTATATTCATATGTAAGTAACACCTGCTTACATACACACACAGGGAAACCAGTATGCAATACTGCATGTGTGTATTCTTATGCAAAAGGTTGAGTCAAGGGATAAGCAATAGCAGTAGAGGTCAGTGGCTGTGGAAAGGAGTCCTGTCACTGCTGCAATAAAATCCATATTTTACGGAGAGTTAAATGCAGTACTTTTTAAGTGCAAGTGGATGGTCACCTAAGTAACTCCTGATGACATTCAAGGTTCGAGAAGTTTAACGACTGAAATTACTCCCAGCACGATGGCACAGCTACCACTTTGACACAAATAGAGAAGATAGGGCACCTTTTTCCTTGTGCTTGTGTGTGGTGTGGGATTTTAAAGTTCTGTTAGCACTGCATGAGGGATTGTGTAGCACAAATTACTTACAGAGTGTAAGGTTAGTTAGTCCTTTCTCCAAATTGACTGTTCTCCTAGCACAGCTGGGATAGAGAGCACAGATCTTCTTTATTCAGGAATCTGTGAGGAGGGAATGTACATCCTACATGTGTACCTCATGAGCTATATGCATCAACATTTGCGCAGGGAGAACATTACAATCAGGAACAAGGTTATTTTCATTCCCTTTTGTCACAGGGCTGTATGTAGTAGCACTCTGGAAATGACATAATTCCAAGGGAATAAAATTGCTTGATCGTGCAGACCTCTTTGGTTTTAATCAAAATAGACATAACTCTCCTAGTCAAGATAAAGGCTTTTCTCCTGTATTTGCTGGGCTGAAATCTCTATTATGCAGACAGTTCTGTGCAAAAGTGCTTGCATGTTACTTAAAACATTCCATAAAATTGATTAACATCTGTTCCTGAGCAATATAATGCTATGGGTAATGGTGCATCCCTATTCATTTCTTTTTTTCTAGTTCCTGTTTAAAGGCAATAAGTTTGCATGTCACAGGAGAGTCGGGTAGGGCTTGGAGGCTTGTGATCAAGATTAAGTAGATTCCTTTATCATGGATATATACAGTTTTAAAGGCCTGGCAGCAATCACACAATTGGATAGCTCCTTTAAAGAGCCCAAACATGCTAATAAAGACTACAAGGCTGAATCTCTTTTTCCTCTCCTCTCAGATGTTATCTGACACAGCACCAGTAAATATAAAATCTCATCTCGTATGCTTCTGGCTTTCAGCTGCACCATAATCTTTCTGGACATATTTCTGGTGGTTTGCAGTTGACTTTTGAGCTGGGGGAGGGAAGAGGAAAGCAGCCAGTCTTTTCAGAATAACGTAATCGGAGGCAGCAATACTTTTTTTTTCTTATTTCCCAGGGAAAATGGCATTGATTCAGTCCTGTTGTAGTTCTCTGCAATTATCCTTTGCAGCCATTTAAGTGACTGGGATCCCTGTAGGGACTTATTAGTCCCTCTAGGTATTTTAGTTTTCACACCAGTTCACAGCTCTTGCATATCTTCATGCCAGCACTCTAAAGATTACATTTATAAACACGGACATCATTTCTAACCAAGTTGTTCAGCTAAAAATGTGCATCTTAACTTCTGACTCCTCTCCCTCCCTCCCTTCTTCCCTTGCACAGCTCTTCCACGCAAACAGTAACCTGCCGCTCAAGGCAGCCTTGCCTTTCACAAAGTTTGCATTTTGCCATCTGCTGTTTCAATAATATTTAGTTGAGAGACTTCCTTCAAAGCAAAACACACACACATTAAAAAATGTGGGGTTTTTTCCCTTGCTTTCTGCTGAAGATCTCAAAACTAATGCGAACTTGATAGAAGTTATGAATGTGCCTGTGCTCTCAACAGCTGAGATCCTTCCCTAAATGAGCAGCCCTCTACTCAAGGACACACTGGGTTCCTCTGGGCAGGAGCCTCCCTCCAGACCACTGTCCCATCAAGTGTGCTGAATCATTTTTGCTGTGACTGAAGAACTTTCCATCCTACCAATATGCTGCTTGTTAATAGAATCCTGCAGTATTTTGGGATTTGGAAGGAACCACTGTTGAGTTTTCTGGTGGATGCCTGTGTCGGCTGGGTGGTCAAGCAAATCTAGAGACCGTCAACATTTATCTGTTGTTGAATGAAATTGTGGTCTCCGTCTCCTGCTTAACTGAACTTTTTAGTGTGTCATCTGCCCTTTGTTGACTACTTTTAAATTATGTTTCCTTTCTAGTGCAATCTTGCAGCATTTTGGCTCAAGATGTGCAGGAAATTGCTTATGGATCTCCTTGGAAATGGTGGCTAATTACTAAAATGAAAGGTAGCTGAAATCTCTAAAAAAGAGTGGGTAGGATGCATTGGAAGCAGCAGGCCCCACTGTGTTGGTGGGAATTGCATAATGTTTGCAATTCCTCTAGTTCCTCTGCTGCAATTATACCAGAATAAAGTAGAATTAGTTTTCAGTATCTTTTGATTATCATAAGTGTGCCTTGGCTTTACCTTGGAAGCTGGGTGTTAGGGAGACTTCTTCATTAACCCCTTGAAGACCTACAGTAAGTGTTTCTGTTTCTTCAAAGGCTTTGCATCATTTGGGGTTTGCTTCTTTTTTTCCTTTTTTTTTTTCCTAATAAATACTTGGGTTCACAGCTCTTAGAAACAGGGCTGATAAACTCAGTTGTGGTTATCCTGACTGCTGTGGTGGGGCCAAATTCGGGACCTTTTCAACATAAATCTTTAAAGTTAGTCCCCCATCCTGCACATGAAATGAAGGGTTCTGTAGCACACAGAGCAAATCTCTTCCCGCTGACTCCATGCAGGATTCAGCTTGCAGTATAAATACCGTTCTCAAGTTTAAATGTGTTCCAGTTGAGATAAAAATCCAGTAGTAGCTGGTTTGCTCATACTGCTTGCTTAGTCATGGCAGACCTTTCCAAGGGGTCTGAAAAAACAATGTGAGGAGAGAGGTATGATATCTCGCCTTGTGTCATTTGCAATGGGGAGGGCTGAGATGTAGAGTGAACATTTAGTATTAAACCCAGGTGTTAGTTGTCTATTGTTTAACAAAAGATATAGGGCAGATTTTTAGTCCTTGTTTTAAAAACACCCTTGAAGAATGCATAAGTAATGCAAAACGTCAGCAGAAAAAATCGTCCTAGGATTGTGCTGTGAGTGATGCCGCAGTGGAACTAGGTGGGGAAAGTGCTGGATAAAACCTTCTTTAAAGTTTGAGTTTGAGTGCTTCACATCCAGTTGGGCTTTCTATGCTGTAAATCTCAGTCTAAGAGTTGTTTTTTGGTTCTTTCCCAAAGACTGGCTGATATCTGTTGGGAGTTCATTCAGGCTCAGGTTCCTAAGATTCTCTAGGGCACTGCTGTGTGTCCTAATCCTGATCACCCATCAGCTACTTTCCCACCCCATTTCAGTCCCCTCTTTGTACCCATGACCATCTCCTGTACTTCAGGTTGGCTGGTTGCCACCATTGTCTTCCATTTTATTTTTTTTCCTGATTGTGCACTTGGCACTGAAAGGCCCAAACAGAGACTGTAAATATTTGGTTTCATGCTTTTGTTTGTTAGCAAAAGCATTCCCAGAAGAAAATAGGATAACTGTGGTTCAGAATTGTTTATAGAGAGGTGTGAATTAATGTTACTGGTTGGTACATCCAGTCTCATGGAGCTGGCTGCTCCTTGAGTATTTTTCTCTTTTAAAATAAACCAGAAAAAATAATTTCTTCTGCAGCTGCAACCAGTGAGGAGCAGTGCTGATGGGGAAGGGGAACTGCATCTTTCTGGTGAGGGGAGCCTGTGAGCCCTGTTAGGATGGAAAAGGCTCATCTGGCATGGTGTCCTTCATGAGTTAGAACAAAAAGATGCTTTAAGCGAAGAAGCGATTGCTTAACTGTGGTCTTCCCAGAGAACTTGATAGCACCATGCTGAAACCTCCGAGATTACAATGATACTTCATCATCTTTCTTCATACCCAGCCACAGGACATCCTCTCCATACTCTCCTCTTCACCAGGAGCATAGACTAAAGTGCATATACATTTCCATTTGGTCTCATTCAGGAACAGTGCCAGCCTCGCCATGTTTTAAGTAACTTGTTCAATAATGGCTTTATTCTGGCATTGTGGGCAAAGATTTTATGGATTAATTAGCCTGTCTTGTCAGGATATGCATATATATTTATATATAGTCAGAAAGTGCTTAATTCTAGCCAGAATGTGACTCTTAGATTTGATTTGCAGCATAAATGCCCATCGTAACCCCTCAGCTCTTCCCTAGTGACACACCGCAATGCACAGAAGAGAGCACTTTATGAATGAGATCCGTCCTGTACTATCTGGGTACCGTAATTCCTCTCAGCTAAGCTAATTTCATTATCTTGCTGGAATGTTTACAGCTGCCTGTGAGATAATAGGTAGTGTATCTTTCCAGCAGTCCCACTTCTGCATCTAATCGCAGAGCCAGAGCAGGAGGACCTAGGAGAAGGGTCAGCAGGAATTGAAAATTAGCACAGAAATTAACCACTAGTCAAGTTTCCCCAGGTACTGCAGGTGCGTGCCTGTCTGGTGTGAAGCAGAGCCGCGTGCTCCCTCATTACAATTGGCAGCTAATAGCTTCTGTAAGCACAAAGGCTGCTTAATCAACACGATCATTAGCGTGTAGCTCTGCTTTGTTGTGGAAGTAACACCAAACTCAAAAGAAATACTTGCTTCTGATGGTAACTCCACTTAGCACTGAAGGTCGTGGTGATTCAGACTTGGATGAGAGGCGGTGAGGTGGTGGGGGAACCACTTGTGCCTGTGAGTCCCAGCTGGGGTGCTGACACTGTGCAGCACTTGGGGCCAACCTTTGTACTGACAGTCTCACTCCAGAGAATACCCTCTCGCTTGGAAAGATATCCATGTGTCCTCCTCCATCACCCCCCTAGATCCAATACCATAACAAAAATAATTAAAAGCACGGTTGCTTTTAGTTTTGCACTAAGGACTCAGGTGAAATCTGTT
Organism: Atrichornis clamosus; assembly: GCA_013400975.1. Classification (NCBI taxonomy): domain Eukaryota; kingdom Metazoa; phylum Chordata; class Aves; order Passeriformes; family Menuridae; genus Atrichornis; species Atrichornis clamosus. Next base: position 9,686 of record WBMZ01010108.1, read on the forward strand.
TCCTCACTGAATTGATTCTCTTTGAGTGCCTGGTGGTTTGTAACTTTAGTGTGTCATTACTCTGGCAATCATTATTTGACAAAAGTATCTTCATGGAGCAAAAGAGAATGATACAGCTCATAGTTGTCTGCTAAACCAAAACAAAACATAAAAACCCGAAAAACACAGATACTCTGTGGACATTTGGGAGTCTTGCTTCAAGTAAGGGACAAGGTATAGTTCATTGACATGGGGCCTTCACTCAGAAGCTATTGAAGTATTCCACAATTCCGGGTCTTCACCACACGGCCCCACTGTGAGACTGGCCTGTATAATTGGCAGTGTTTTACAGCAGGGGAAGCGAATCACAACGGAGGTGAGTGACTTGCCCAAGGTCATGGGAGGAGGTCCTTACACAGCAGGGATGCTGAACCAGGATCTTACAGCAGCTACAGCTCACAGTCAACCTCCTGCCTCTCGCGTGCTCACTCTAGTTGTTGGAGCTGATCAAAGAATGGATGGGGGGGAAAAGTCAGATTTGGGTCTCTTTTTTTCATCCAAAAGAAAGCCAATTATTTTTCTCAAGGACTCCTTGCATCTGCTTTTACACTTTCCCAAAGGATTTTGTGGATGTTTTTGCTTGTTTGTTCAGCCATGTTTTCTGTGAAGGGGAAGGGGGAGGCTGTGTAGCTCCAGAGCTGTCTGAGACAAGACTGAATATCTTATTCCCAGGAGAAAGTAATCTGAGCTGTCCCCAAGCAAGGTGGCAGTGACCTTCCTCTCTACATTGGCCAAGCTGGACTGGCCACAGAGTTTCTTTACTGTTCCCTGCCTCATACATTCCCACCTACTTATGCCTGCGGGAGACAAGGGGATAAAAAAAGTCTCATAAAAGGCTGCCTATTCTGCATGCTGCTCCCTGTGGTTTGGGGCAGCCAGAGGTCATACCACACTATCTCTTGTTCACGTCCATGCTGGTATGAATTCATTTCAAAGCATCCCTGCTTTGTAAACATCTAAGGAGTAGTATTCCTAGCACATAGATACAAAGGTGAGTCAAAGGGAAGTTACTTGAATAAGGACATGATGTACACCAATACCCCTGACACGGGTATTGATCTTAGTGTAAATAAAATAGAGGGAGAAGCAGAAAAAGACACATTAAAAAGACACATTAAATTTACAAGTTATGTGGCCAGTTTATATTGAAGTAGTACCAGGTCCTGAGCTCTGTGCCACCTACTATGACCTAATGCTTTTGGAGCTGGCCTGGCAAACTGATCAAGCGCTGCAAGGATTCAAGAGAACCTATTTCCTCACTTTCATAGTGCAAAGAGTGCTCTGGCAGATCACAGAGCAAGAATATATAGAGTCAGAATCTCTTTCAGGGAGCAAATTTCTTTTGTGAAATTGGTGCTCAATTTAGCTGTCAGGGCTGAAAGGGAAAAAGATGCAGAAGCAACTCTTAAGTCCACCAGCCACCTCCCTTTAAGCAATTCATGCTTTGCCAACCAGTTTTATAAAACCCTGTATTTCATCTAAACTCCATTTAAGTCTAAATAATATGAATGCCCTGCTATGGTATTTCCCTTCTCACTGCTGATAATTACCAAGTTATTTCTGCCATAAACAAAGCATGTTCTTTCTCTCTGACTTACCATACCTGGTCCCAGAACAGTTTGCTTTTAAAAGTACCAATAAACTGCACTGAACTCCACAAGGCTGTTTGAATACTTAAGTGCCATTCTGGATCAAGATGTCAGGATCTTGTAATGAAGTGTTAACAACTTTGCAATTATTTTCATGGTGACCACAACATGACCTCCAAATATTTGTATACTTGGTATCCCTAAATAGTAGACTAGGCAAAATGAGGATGGAAAAAAAGCCTGTGTAAGGAATAATCATCAATTCCCATTGAAGCCCCTTCAACAATATAGCCCTGGATCATTTGTACGGCATGGACAAGGATTCTCTGCTGTCCATCAGCTCCCATCAGCAGCTGGGGACAGTTGCAGAGGGGATACAGAGGACTGGAGTGAGATTTTCACTTGCTGGCTACTTCTGCTGTCATGTAATGGGAACGTCCTTCCTTTATGCAAGTGTCACTGTGCATTGCACCTCTAAAACCAATTCTTAGCTCAGATTCTTCCTCCTGGTGCCTGTGTGTTCAGGTCATCTGCACTTCAGAGGAAGCAGGGCATAAGCATCTGAAGAAAAAAGCTGTCCCAGTGTATCATATTTATTAATATTTACCGCCATCAGCACAATTCTGCAGACAATCTAATCTCAGGCGGCTTTGAAATTCAGTCCTTTTCAGAGCAGCATTTCCCATCAGAAACAGAGGTGTGCACTCTGATTCATAGAAAGGATTACTCTTCCTCTTGGAAGAATAAAACCACAACAAAACAACAGAAAAAGAGGCTCACACTTTTCTCAGCACATAATTTATGTTGTTATTAAATGAAATGCATTACCATATCGTAACATGTTAGGGTCTCTTTTGCAGGATTTCTGAAGCAGCTCCTCATTAATCCACTGTAATTCATTTGTCAGATATCTCAAAGCTACTTGATATCAGAGTTACTTTAAAGTATGACAGAGTTTTCCTTAGCAGCAGGTTGTAATTTCAACCAGGCTGTTAAATGTGAGGTCAGAGGCTGGTTGCTGCAAATCTAGAAGGTTAAAATACGCTGCACATTCTTCTTTCCTGTTGCAATAACATCCTGAGTTCTGGATGAGCAAAAGTAAATACTGGGATTTTTCAGGAAGAACAGGTTTTGTCCTCCTGGAACGGTCATTTAATACTGTGTGTTTTGTGTTCATTACAGAAGCATTTATATTTGTCAGACTGGCATTAAAACCGGCCTTCATACGGTGCAGACCCCTCAGATGCAGATTTAGTTTCGAGCCCTGACCTGAGCAAGTATCTGTTACGTCTCGGAGGCTGTGGATCCCTATGGACTGAGCTGCTGGAGCTGTGGTGGTGCCTGGGGGGGTTGCAGTGTTAATAACAGGCATCCTGACACGGGCAGGCATCCTAGCACTAGGAGCAGCCAGAAAACTTACTTCTGGAGGCTGAACTGAGCAAGGCAAGTGCCTAGACCAGCGTGTGCAAGTGACTGTGGCTTCAGTAAGTGTTTGAGATGCCAGGTTGGTGCAATCCAAAACACCAGAGGTCTTTTGTTAAGTCCCAAAGTTAGTGTGCTTTGCTAGTGGTGATGGAAAGTACCAGATTATGGCAGCAGCAGCAGTTACCAGCTCTGGAAATGGTGGGGTCAGCATAAGGAGGAGATACTCAACCAGATGTTCAAGTGCTATTCTTCACTTCCTTCAAAGGTGGCATGGTGGTAGAATGTTTTTGTTTGGTTGGTTGGTTTTTTGTTTGTTTGTTTTTAATATACACTGCTGATGGTAGTGCAGGACTCATGGTTATCCCAGGTTTCTTTCCAGGATGTGTTGTATAAAGGGTAATGAGAACATGTATTCAGGTACCACACAACTTTCCATACTCTCCTTCCCTTACAAATTTCTCTTCTTCCGTAGGACTGTTTCATTCTCGTCTCTTGTTTTGTAAGATAATGATCCTTTGCCCAGCTCTGTGCATTTTAGAATCATAGAATTTTTTAGGCTGGAAAAGGCCACTAAGATCATCTGGTCCAACAGTTAACCCAGCACTGTCAAGTCCATCACTAAACCATGTCTCTAAGCACCATGTTGCCTCAGGGAAGACAAGACGCACCAGGAACCCAAAAGTTCAGTAGACTTCAGTGTGTTGGAAGTAGGTGTTTGTTCTCACATGGTGCATCACGGGACTGGATGAGCTTGCCCTCGCAATTGCTGTTGTACCATCGACTCTTGACTGCCCAAAACAAAGCAAAGAGACAAAGCAGGACTCATCCGCAAGGTGCGATAGGATGAATGATCAGAGATTATTCTGATTTGGAAGGGATCCATAGGGATCATGAAGTCCAAATCTTAGATGAGTGGCCTGTACAGGGATTGAATCCAGAACCTTGGCATTATTAGCACCATGCTCCAACCAAATAATTGAACTGACCCATTAGAAATAAACTGCTAATATAAGAAAGATTAACTTGATGTGCTGCCTTAAACGAGATATTAGAGATGATAGGGAAGAGAGAGAAAACTTTTCATTTAGATAGAAAACAGGACTGATTAATTAAGCAGTAACGAACAGAGAACCTTGCCTTGAATTGATATGAGGTTTGCAGTGCTAATTTAACACAAAGTACAGCTCCCAATTTGTTTTTAAATTAAAATGGCTCTTAAAATTATTTACTTTTTTTTTTCCTTTTCTGCTTCTGTGTGGCAAAATGATTATTCTGGCTGGTTAGAGAAACCAATCAGAGCAGCAGAGTGTAGGTTGAAAGGGGAAGGATTGTTCTGTTGTGTAATTAAGAAATATACACTAATATCCATGACATCATGAATAAGCACTTCAAAGTAGTAAGTATGCTCTGTATTGCATATTAAATGAAACAATTAGTCTGCTAACAAGCTTCTCTGGACATACACTAAAAAGACATCACACTTTAGGAAATTACTGTTTCTTATCTTCTAGTCTGAAGATCTGCTCACCTGACTGACAAATAGTATTGAGAAATAATGAGGAAGAAACATTCTTCTTTTTGTTCCTTTCCCCTTTTCTTGCAATTTTCAAAGCAGTTTTAATTTGGGCAACTTTGCGATTACTCCATACAAAGGAACTGTTTCTACCCCAATCAAAGTACATGATGGAAGTGTGAGACATTGTGTGTGATAGACAAATCCTATGGAACAAGAGGGAAAACAACCTTGTAGCGACATTGCTTTTTTTAGTCTCAAACAAAATATACTCTTGACAGGAATGATTCCTTGTAATTTATTGTAGGATAGCTCAACAGTAGCAATTTGTCATGCATAGTTATGTAATTTGATGGGTTCATTTCTTAAATGAATTATGGATTATGGATTACCTCTGTATATCAACAACAGAGCTGTATCTTTTATGTAAATATTCCCTCAACTTTTCCTTCCTCTTCCAATCCATTTTCCGTCATACAGAGATGACTTTTTTCCATCTAATCTTTCAACTAATAAGGTGTTTAATAATTTAGCAACCTAAAAAATGAGCATATATCAAAGGAGTTAGTATCAATGGTAGTGTAAGAGCCTCAGGCTACAAAAAAGTGGATGAGGTTACCAAAGTTTTAGAGTCGGGATCCCAACTGTCTTTCTGCTTCAGGCAGCTATTTTATTAAAGTTGGTATTAAACAACACTGCCTAAGGTCTGATTAACAATTTATGACTTCCTAAGAAGGATTAACAGAAGCCTATCATTTTTATATTTAAATCTTGATTTGCATCTAAGAGAAACCATACCCAGGTTTATATTTTCATTATTTATTATTTTTATTATTACTATTGCTGCCTCTGAAACATTGCTTATGTGAATATTGCAGGCACCAGTTTGTTGTGCTGATCTGTAAGCACCTCATCCCCTCACATGTGTCAGAGGGACAACTTGCTTTTCTCACCCTTTGATGGGTTTGATCCTGCAAAGTGACAGCTTTTTTCTTTTGCTGGGCTCAGTTGCTCTTCACTGTCCCTGAAGTCCATAGGGACAGAGGGTGATCTGCAGTTGGCAGTCAGGCTGAGATCTGCAAGACCAGGAGCTGAGTCTTGTGCAGCTAACATTGCTTTAGGAAGTAAAATCCAGATGTACATGTCCAAGCTCGCCTGACGTACCTTCCAGAGAGGAATTTTCCTTCCTGACATTTGCTTTGTGCAACTAGCAGCAGGTCTGTCCCAGAGTCTCAGTTTTGTATAAGCCTCCCAGTCCTGCTTAAGAGGTTGCTTCTGGGCCACCTCTGCTAGGAGAGGGGGCAGGGCGTCATCCTGCTGCTGTGTTCTGGGATGCAACAGAGCAGGAGCTGTCACTTTTTGCTCTTACTGAGGCAGTCCAGAAAGGAGCATGCTACCAGGTGGGAAAGGGGTGGGGAGTAGATACCATTAAATCTGCTGGCCAAACTTTGCTCACTCTGCTGTGTATGAAATCAGGCCAAAGACGTGCAGCTTAGTGGAATAGAGTGGAATTTATTCTACTTCTGGCAAAGCTATTTTTTATTTTGGTTTTTTTTTAATGTTCAAATAGAAAATAATAACAATGGCCTGTTCTATTACCTATTTTCAAACTGACCTAATGCCCCCCTTGACTGTCTTCTCCAAGTTCAGCTGCTTTAGAAAACTGTGTGGCATATTTTCTTTTTTCCTTTGTGCATTTCCATGTCTGATACTCTTCAGTGGATTTAACACTCGTTTCACTAAGGGATGAATGTGGTGGTCGTAGCCTGTAAAGCTAAGGGAAAAGATTGGGCACTGTGAGTTCCACTGGCTCACAGCAAGAGAGACGTTGTTTTGGTTTTCTTGAGCTTTTCTAGTCAGTAAGACACTAAAAGATTCTGAAGAAATGTTGATATTTGAGCATCTTCATTGCTTTATTTGAACTCTCAATATGTCCATGGCTTTTCTTTTCATCAATAGCTTAGTTTTTGTCTTGGTCTTGAGGGCTTTTAAGTTTTAAAATACTAGAGCCATAATCTGAAAACTGCTGGCTCTTCAAAGCAAAAACAAGCATTACCACATTCAGAGAAAGATTTCTCATTTTCTGGGCTTTTTGGGATGTGCTAAACTGAATTTTAGTTCTAGGAGTGCATTCACATTTCAAGAATCTGCTGTTAGAAGGACTCCAAGAACTGCAATCAGAATATTTTCTTGTGATGCTTGTGTTTGGCATGTTCTTGTGGTTCATTACTGTCAGTGGGATTTAAACAAATGCTCAAAATATTGTGCTGAATCAGGGAGCAGTACCTGTGAGGAATAGGCCCCTTAGATGCTGGATTAACAACATTCTTATTCTTCAGTTCTGACTAAAATTTTATCCGGTAATATTCTCAGTCGAAAGAGGACAAATGAATATTATTCCATGGACTTTCAGGGAGCTGTAATGATAAATATCAGCTGAGAAACCAGACCAAGTAAGCAGAAGAAAATGCATGAATAAATTATAAACAGTGGACATGCCCAGGAATTGAGAGCAGTCAGCTCCCCCCACTCTTTCCTCACTCTCCCATGAAAAAATCCTCAGCCATGTAGCCAGAGAGCAGGAGCCATATCACAGGACTTCTGTGGACAAAGACACAGAAACCAACAGTACAAGTTCATATTTAATCTGTGTGGTGAATTAGTTATCAAAATTATTCTACAGCAACATGTATTTATTTGTATGACTTTAGTGTCCGTAGGTCCTAATTGCATGAAGCAGTGCTCTAACCTAATAGAGTCCCTGCTGGCAAATATGTTCAGAGAAATCAGTCTTAGCTGCAGGATTATTTAACCAAAATGTGGTTAACTTCACAGAAAATCATGTTAGAAGAGAGTGGTTAAGTGAGTTCTACCCTGTAATAGATGTGTGAGTTAAACATGTCAGCCACGCTTTTGTCCAATTAAAGCACACTTATTAAAAAAGATAGGTGAATACCTGCTGTATTATGATTCATTCTGTAGCCACTGGAATGGTTTTAAAGTCTTCTGTGCACAGAATTTTCAGGTGAAGTCAATGTGATTTTTCTCTCACAAAAATGGCTTCTTGGTTCCCTTAAATTAATCAGAAATGGAAAAAAAAAATGCCTGACCACAGTACACAAGAATGTGTAGGAACAGCATGGTATCAGGCTTAACACAGGATATCACAATCCTTTAGAGAAAGTCAAAGAAAGAAGTAGGAAATAAAAAGTGAGGTACAAAACATTTCCTGGGAGCTCCTGGGAGTCAGGGGAGACCATATTACGTGACTTCAGTTGTCTTCAGGATAAATTTTGCTCTGAGAGCCACACATCTTTCCACTGTACTTGTGGGTAGGACTGTTGCCAGTAAAATGACCTCTTCTTTGGGCTTTGATTTTTGTTTTATTCCTATTCGGTGACTACACAGTCAGAACTATATATGCTGTTCAACCTTGGCCGATAGGTGTTTTGTGGTTATCCCAGGTTGCTTTCTGCAGCAAGGTTAACAAAGTTTTGAGGGAAAGGTTGTCTATGTCATCACAATTTACAGATACATGGTGTATCGGTCAAAAGAATTGCTAGAAGAACACAATCTGTCAGCACCTGGTTTGTAAACATCTCTCAACCTCTGCTTTTGGATGCTCATTACAAGTCGAGTGTCGCCACACTGCAGTGCTCTGAAATGTTCCCATGTGGACTTTGTTTCAGGAGAACATGCAGATACTGGCTTGCAGTGGAGTGTCAGCTAGCCTGAATCCAAACATAAAGCCAAATACCTTCCCATGATGAAGGTTTCACTATTGGCCTGATCTTGACATGACTGAATGAGGGAAATCCATAAAGTTGTGATCTCTTAACATCTGCTCCTGCCTTATTTTCTGAATCTCTGCAGAATGAGCAGACACCCAACCCTGCATTCACACATCCCAGCTTTAAATGGGTTACTGGTATTCTGCACTTTGCTGCTTGAGTCTTTCTGCTGCTTCAACCCAGCTCTGAAATGTGTCCCCCCAGGTTAGCTTGCATAAACATAAAGCCCCAAATTAGCATTGCAAGCAACCATTGCCCTCAAAAAACAGTAGTTTTTCTGTGCTCAGTGCATATTTGCCATCTGCTAATGCATTAAAAAAAAAGGAAAAAAAAAAAAACTCAGCCAAGTCCTTAATTTGGAGTAAATCCATGTCTAACTCTAGTAACTTTAAGGAGCTGTCATTGCCTTTACCAGCTGATGAACAGGCCTCTGCGACTGCAGAGCAGAGGATGCTTTGGAGCATTTGGGATATGCATTGTTTCTGCCTGCCTGAAAAGATGCCAAAGGGAGAGAATATGTTTTCACAGAGGCAGCTTTCTGGTTGTTGTCCACTGTGCAGAACGGAGTGTATACCTATACACTGCAAGTTTTCTGTACTGCTTGGCTCTAGGCACAACTCACATACCTTGTAATATAAATACTCAGCTTTGCTTTCTCAGCTCTAACCCTTCCCATGCAAAGTCAGAAGCATGGACACTGTGCCAAAAATAGGAAGCTGAATCCTAGCTCCTTGCAGAAATGACCTCTTTAAAAGCCATAAGCAAAAATGGAAAAGGATCTGGGACCATCTTCCACTGGAAAGGGTATTTTGGTTGTCTGTAGGATTTTTTTCTTCTATCAGAAAAAAAACCTCCAGACAATTAAAAGATTAAAATTATAACACCACTTCTTTTAGACATATGAATGAGCATTTTACTCAGGCTCCTGCTCAGGGTAAGTAATATGTGACTGCCTGACTTGTGCTACACCATTACTATTCAGGCCACTGGCACTGGAAAAAAGTACAGAATGTCAATGCAATATATGTAGAATGCTGAGAATTTGTAAAGAAGATGATTGTATTTTACATCTAAAATTCTGTCTTTTTTCAAAAATAAAAAGTCTCTTCAATTTTATCTTTTTTTCCACAGTATGTTGGATTGATAAATTAGTCTGGAGGAGTGATACTTTTGGAGAGAACAAAATAGTCTCCAAAAGTTTTTAAATAGTGCTACTTGGACAAGGTAGTTCAGTAAGAGTGTTTTAAGAGGCCTCATAAGGAATTCTGCATCTTTATTTCACAGCTCACCCTCACATGCATGTCTCTTTCAATAAAGTATTACTCTGCCACTGAGAGCACCTGGCTTGCTGGCGGGTATCACACATCTTTCAGTATGTTGATACCAATGTAGTTGTTATTCCTCAGGGGATTGGCAAGCAAACGGGTTTTTGAAAGCCCTCTACCTTCAAGGCCCCTACTCAAACCCCATCTAGAACAGATGCCAGCAGTCACAAGCACCATTAGTACCACCTAATGGCTCTTCACAGGACTGTGTAAGCAAAACAAGTGTTTTATTCCCTTTCATACAGGAAAAAAACCCCAAATAGTAGCAGTGGGTTGTAGTAGTGGGTTGTACTAAATAGCATCATCTATTGAGAACTTCGGTGGTACTGGCCCATGAACCAGTAGCAGAAGTGGCATGGAGGATGGCACCACAAAGTGAACTCTAGGCTCCTTGGTGAGGTGGGATGAATAAATTCTCATTGTTGCTGTTTATCCATTGTCTGTTCTGTGGACAAATAATCCTTCATCCTCTGAGGCTGAGTGTCTACACTGCAGAAACGTTGCATCAGTAAAAAGATTTAAAAGGGGAAAAAAAAAGAGCTCGTTCTAAGGTAGCTGACTTACCATGGAGACAGGCAGAGGAAGGTGTCCTGAACTTTTGGGCCCCTGAGTTGCTCAAAGAGCCTGTGGCCTGTGTTTTCTCATACCTGCAGAGAGCTATAGGGGAGTCTCTAATCTCAGGGTGGAATTCACTTTTCTCACATTCTAGTCATACAGTGAAAGACCTGCAGTGTGTATACTGTGTATACCCTGATGCATTAGCGCTACGTTTTTAAATCATCAGACTTTGACTTGTGATATCTCCTGTGATGGAGGAGGATCCAAAAGGGAGCACAAAAGATACAGTTTTGCAACCACTCATTAAAGACCACTTTTTAAAAAGGAATAGGATAACTCAAGGTTTTAAGTGTCAGTGCCCTTCTTTTCATGAGTGATCTTTACTCATGCTGAGTTCAAATTTCTTTCCTAAAGTCCATTTTATCACTACCTTTTAAGGCCTTCATACCCCAGAGCAGATCACTTGTTAGTTTACAATGGAAAATTGTTTCAGGAAGCTGGTGATGACTCACTGGAACTGGTATTTGCAGACCTGGACCAGTGGGGTTTGAAGATTGTCTGAGTGTATAAGCTTTGTAGACATGCACCCTAACAGAAGCACAGGCATGTAAAGAAAGAACACGTGGCATGCAATTTTAAGTATAACCAATTTTGCCCCCACACAAATAGATCTACATGCATCTAGAATGCACGTATCTGTTCATCCCATGCAGACATCTTTTTCTTCTGCTTAAATCCAAGTCAGATCTAAAGCTCAGCCTAAAGTTTCAGTTCACCAGACAGGCACATCAGTATTCATCCAAGGAAAAAGCAAAGCAAAACCCAGTGAAATTTATAACAGGACGTGATCCTGTCTTCTGTCATTTAGACTGTCTGGCCAAGTGACAGGATCTACATTCACTCTTAGTTAAATTGAATTACTGGTCCTCCCTCTCCACTGGAGATCTTGGTGACATTTTCAGTGGACTTCTATGAGTTTGTGAGGTTGAGATTTTACTCATAGATCTTAATGAAATTATTGTCTGCTTACGTAACTAGGATTAATGATTATTTTATATTGTAGTTTTTTGGTGGTGTTTGCTTCATCTCAGAATTTACAGTGTATGTCATTCCTTTCTGTCCACTCCTAGCATTGATTTCCTTAAAGCTCTGACCGATTAAAGTAAGGATGTTATTATACAGGGATATTACTAAAAAAATAAAGTCTGTATCTCTTGCATGTAAAGAAAGCTTTGAAAATGTAAGTCTACCAAAGGAAAAAAATATAAAACAATAATCTTAAGTTATTTTTAAGTCAGTCCACCTTATGATTAATTTGGAAACTTGGAATTGGCAATTCAGTAAATTTAATTGCAGTCATTTATGACTTCCTTGCTAACTAGTTGCTTGTTACATTACCAGCAAACCTATCTCTCAGCTTTCTGGAGCAAGGCACATTTCAGGATTCTACTTTTCCATTCCTGTAGTTTCACTACCTCACTCGTGTGCAGCCTGGCCAAAGACACACAGATAACTTGGTCACACGTAGCTAAGTAAAAGAGAAATGTATTGAGTAAAGGTGAATGATAATGGCTGTAACACTTCACACTTGCGTGTTCCTCTGTGTCCAGGTGCTTCACAAGCAGGAACTAATTACAATACGTTCAGTAATAATGGTATGTTCAAAGAGATGCTAAATTGTGTGCTTCTTGTAATAAACTGCTGTGCTGGGATAGGAAATCACTAGATTACAAGATAGAAGGAAGCAGCTTTAGGATAATCCCTCTGTAACCTCATGCACCCAGGTCCCTCACATGAGATGGCACATATCCAGACTTCCCCATAAACACCTGCTCACAGAGGTTTGTACCTTGTCTGCATTGCCTTTCCTTCAGCTATGTTGGTGCAAAGGGGCTGCAGAGCTAAAGGAACTTCTCTGCCTTTGCCTATTTGTGATAGGACAAAGAAAAAGGGTCAGGAAAACATTTTTTAATGGCCACAGCTCTAAAGAAAGCTGACTAACCCCTAAAGCATTTTCAGTTACATATTGCAGAGCAAGACAAAAAAAAATCTCTGCTGCTCTGCTGTATTGCTGTAGCAGAGTCATCCTGTGTTTTCTCCTTGAAGTATGTGATGTCACGTGAAATTGATTATTTGAGCAAAAAGAAATAGGTTTGCAGGGGAAAAAAGATTTGTTACATTAACCTGATTATAGCTTCAGGTAATAGATAACCTCATGCTTTTTCTTGTGGGGTAAAAGGATAGCTTAATGAGGTGCCTAGAAACAAAGGAAAAAGCATAATCCATGGGTTTTTTTGCATTTGCTTACTTGCAGAAAAACCTTCAAGGGACCATTCAAATTTCAATATCATCTTTTTTAACTTAGCCAATAACCCTTTCCAGGAATTAAGTGTGCTGCATAGAAGAGGTGGTGGCAGATAGTTTTTGAGAGGTGACTAAATTGTGTGTGTTGTGCTTTCTCAGTCCTGAACTCCAGACTCTATGCAGCTGCCCTGGAGCTGCTCCTTGAGGGTGCCAGGACATGGTGATGGAATTGCTGTGGCCCACCAGGGACCAAAGGCATTCCAGATAAGAGGGAACTATTAACCTACAAAGTTTAAGGCACTAAATGAACTTTGGAAATGAACAGGACATTCTGTTGTCTTGGCCAGGCTCCCAAACAATGTGTTCATGGCATTTCTGAGCTTGACCAGCACACAGCACTGAAGGCAGTTTTGCCTTTTTTTTAATAAGGGATCGTGTGTGGATGAGCTTCCCTATCCATGGATGCTTCAGGCATGGATGTTCTTAAAAAAATAAACAGCCACTAAATAGCAGTGGTGGATACTCTAATTACTGGTAATGTTCAGGGTTACGGAAGAACACCCACCCCCAATTTTAGTTTCTTGACATTTAAAATTGATCTTGAAATACCAGCCCTGTAAAATCCATTGATCACTCCTTCTAATGCAAGAGATAAGGCATTTCTGAACCTCTTCAGTGTTTGTAATATAGGTTTAATGAAGGTGGATGTTGTAAGTTTCATGGGTGGTAACAGTTTGGGTTGTATTCTTTTTGCTTGTCTTTGCTTAAAGTGGCATTCAATGGCAGTTTCCCTGGGCTAAGATGCTCAATGTCTTTTTCTCTGCTCAGCTTTCTAAAAATTAAGTGTAATTCAACTCCTGTGAATGATAGCCTGCAGATAACAACCTAGCAAAAATTCTAACTGGAGCTCATTTAAAGAGGTCATTATTCCTTCTAATTAAACAAAAAGAAAAAAGTTGGTCCTTTCTTATTGGCAAGGAGTATGATTACTTTTCTCATCGACCTATGTTCAGTAAATCCTATAACTTAGGTGAATTCTAAAAGCCATTTTCAAAAGTATTACACCACAATTTTTCCACAGATAACAGACATGCTGAAACTGTATATTTTTTTTTCCTCAAAACCTTTCTAAACCAATATCTATTTGACCTAAGCTTTAACGGTTATCAAAGCACTAAAAACATGGAAGTTATTAGATTATTGTCAGAGCTAGCATAGCTCATGATCTATTTAACTAGAAGAAGTTAATTTTCTAAAATGCTGTTTTAAGCAAACAATAGCAAACAGAAGGTGTTTATACTCAGATTAGGGTAATACATTAAAAAGAAAAAAACCCAACAAGACTGGGTCAAAAACAAACAAAAAATACTCAGCTACCCAAATAGACTGTGGAAAATGGAAATGATTAAAAAAGAAATCTCTGATCAAAAAAACATCTGCATGCTAATCCTGGCGTTTTCAAGTGGAACAACAGAGTAAGGGGGAAAAAACCCACACATTTAAAAAGAAATGCTAGAAGCAAAGAAAAAAATAAAATGATGAATGGAAAAATACAACCAAGTCAGAAAAATTCAGAGAAAGAAACAGATTGAATCTGCGCATTCTTTCACAATAGAGCTTCTGCTGGTGTGACTGCATATTCAGCAGTGTGAATATTATAATTAAAGAATGTCAGCTCAAGCAAAATGTTTTAAAACCTTCCTATTAATAAGCAGATAAACTGCTTAAAAATACTGATTACATTAGGAAAAAAGGGAAGTGTTTGGGTTTTATGTTTCCATTCCTTTCATCTGGTAGAATACATTTGAATAGCAGATGTCTTTCCCAGGCAGTGTTTGACAGCGGCAGTGTTGATTTTGATGCGGAGGTGATAAGATCATCTCAGTGGCGGGGCTCGGTGCTGCGCTGCAGGTCCCGGCGCTTGCTGGTACCCATAAAGGGCCAATTGCAGCGCCGGGCAGAGATCCCACAGCAGCAGCCCGTCAGCAGGGTGGGTGAGGAGCTGGTCCGGCGGGGCTGCTGACATCGCCAGGGCGGGCCGGGGGCTCTCCACGGTGCACTCGCTGCGCAGCCCTGCGGGCTCGCCCTCCCCAGCGCTGCAGACAAAGAGCACAGCTCCGCAGGATGGCAGGCAGCAAGTGCTGCCAGCGCAGCGCGTTATCCCGGGTTCGGACAGAGCAGGAATGCGTGAGAGCGAGCTCGCCAGCGCTGGGAAGTGTGCGTGCGAGGTCAATGCAAATCTCTCCCATCTCAGGAGTTTAGAAATTTTCTCACGCCGCATTGCAATTAAAGTCGCTGTTGCTTTTTGTACTGGCAAGACAAAGCTATCAGGCTACCGGACAAGTGCGAAAAAGAAATAATTTAAGCTCAAATGAGAATTAGCTCTGGTATCTGTAAATTTGCCTAGACCAGCCCAATCTTGCAAATACTTACACACATAGATAATTTTAGAGACACAAATAGTCTCAAGCTCTTATGTGCATAGCCAACTGCTTATCATTCAGAGATTTAAGGAAGATCTAATTATTACATGCAATGATATTAAGAAAGATCTTCATTATTTTGTAGCTTAAACTCACACCTTTTTACATCTCTTTAAGATACTGTTCCAATACAATTCAAAGTTGGCAGAACTGTGAAAAAATGACAGTTGAAAAATAGCTGCTGATGTATATATTCATCCTAGGCTCACAGGAAAACATTTGTCATTTGGAAAGCCACTCTGAGCTTGCTTTTTTAGCACCCAAAAGTATCAGAGTATCTCAAGATTTTTGTCAGGTTCTACATGTGAGGCTGCAATGCACCTTTTTTCCCAGTTGTGGCCAAGCTCGGTGTTGTGAGCAAGACAGTTTACCTGAGGTGTCATTACAAAGAGTGAGAAAATTGTCATCATAAATCATCAATGCGAAAATAAAGGCAGCCTCTGGGATTGCACGATTTCTTCCAAAATTTTCTCCTAGCTGCAAGGAGAACTGTAAGCTAGCTGTAGGTTTCTGTCTTTATTAGTTGCTGAAGTGCTGTTCTGCATTTCCAGGTTTCCAGAGAGTCACCAAGGCAGTTACACTGTTAACCCAACCTTGAAGAGCAAACAATAATACAAGCAACAACCTGGTTATGAATCTGTAAACATTACCTCATCCATTTCAGAGAAGTTTTAACTCTGCCCCATTCAGACAATGACATACAAACTGCCAACTCCAGTGTCAACTGTTTAGAGGCCAAAAACTTTAAACATTATAAAAAATAATTTAAGAAAAAATCCAGAGTAATAAAACCACACATAATCACAGTCTGGTGACATGCTGATTAGGCAATTTTTGAGTCACTCAAAGACAAAACTAAATATATTTCTCTTACTGTATACATTTAACTTTCTTCTGTATAAAAATCTCACAAAAAATGAGGAAAGTTTGGAATTTGGCAGATGAGTAGAAAGGAATGCATTCCACTACAGTGGTGTAGCAGAGCTATGCAAAGCAGCATGATGCACATCTGCATGAACAAAAGCTACAATTTAACGGGTAGGATTTGGAGAGAACAGTATTCAATGTCAGTTCTGAGCATGATTTTTCCCTTCTCATTCTTTCATCCAATTGTTGTCTTTCTGTGCTACAATAATTTTACGGTTTTGTATCAGAAATGTATTTACCTCGTGTTCACAGCCAGTCTCTCTTCATTCCACAGTTTGGTCATCACATCTTGTCCATTCTTTCTTGCTGTGTACTATTCTGTTTTAGGCTACTTAATTGGAAATAGTTAATTGGCCCTGGTGTCTTATGTCAGAGAAAATAACAATCTTTTAACTGTATTAAGCTCCCATAAATATTTCACTTGGTGCTAATTTCCCTGCTTCCAGCTAAGCTGTTTACAATGCTCAAAAAAATTTTCCTTTTTTGTCACAGTTAAATAGTTTACTAGAAAACAGTACAAGGATTAGCCATTTGTGGTTTAAAATGTGTATCAATGAAGGAGATGGGGGCTTGTTTCTTTGTTTGTTTTGGGTTGTTTTTAACACTGGCTGTCCTTTCCCTTTTCCTCTTGAATTATTTGCCGATGTCCCATCAAAGCACCGGTTTAATTTTTTTTTTCTTTTGAAGTATCGGCGGGCCGAGCCTGAGGCAAAGTTCAGTCCCGGGCCGGCTGCAAGGCCTGGAGCTCCCCCGCGTGGCGGCCGCGGCCGGAGCTGGGGCCGGGAATGGGACCGGGAGCGGGGCCGGGGCACGCATCTCCCGCCTGGCAATTCTGCACGAGTCGACCACAATTTCAGCCCCGCCATCAAATGCGTTGTTAAAATTGCACTGAAGCACCGGTTTTAGTTTTTACTTTTTTCTTCAGAAAATCCCCTTTTTTCACAGTTTTTACTGTGCCTCGTTTTGCAAGGTTTTCTCCTAGAGCAGTGAAGAAGGGGGAGCTACTCCGGAGCATAGTGTGGTCGCACTTCGGTGGCCTGAGCGTTCCCTTCGGCTGTGCCTCGTTTCCAGCTGCGGAGGCTCTGGGTGCCACAGCCCCTTGGTGTGATGCAGGAGACATTGGGTGCCGGGGCAATTGTAAGGCCAGATCGTGTCCCCTGAGAGAAGAGGAGCCTCCACGAAGGAGGCTGATGGAGCAGACACAGCACAAGCAGGTGATGCGGGGCTGAAAATACCCCATCTTTCCATTAAGCATGGACAGGGGAGGCACTTAGTCATGGGGCAGGATGACAACATGGAAATGGCTTGAAAGGTTTTTGACACCAGCTGTAAGTTGCCATTCTTCTACCAGCAGTTAGTGTTGGTAGAGCACAGTATTAAGTTCAGTGCCTGGGCTTATTCAAACTGTCCTCCACTGATGTGTAAATAAAGTGTGCTTTTTGTGCCTCAGTGGCACCTGTGTGGACCTCTCTGTGTTTACCTGTGGGTACAAAGACTTCCAGCTGAGGTGCTGCGACTGACCTGGTCTGAGCCCTGCAGCAATGCCTCCACCACGTGCCCTTGCCTGAGCGAGCTCCAGAGCCTGTGTATCGGGTCAGCCTGTGTCCACCATGAGGAGCAAACAGGGTGATTTTAGCCCCTCTTTACCACTTATATTAGCAACGGACAGGCCACGGAGGATGGAAATTTTTTTTTGTTCAAGCACAAAAAATAACCAAGCTAACAATCACAAGTAGTCAAAGGGCTGATAGCATCAAATTCTTCCTCAAGTTTTTCAGTATTCTTCTTTCAATACATATAACAAGGCAGCATACTTTTACCTGGACACACTGCTGCTTCTCAGAGTTTCAATTTACAACTGTCTAGCGTCATTTCAAAATCCTGGCTTTTGAATCACATATAAAGCATGGAGCTTAGAGATTTTCCCTCAAACATCCCAGCCTTTCTTTACTTTTTACTACCCCCAGTGAGAGTATTGAAGGAGCACTATATCATGCTCAGTACATTATGCCGGTGTTCAGAGTCAAAGTGCAGTAATATGGACACAATTTTGCCCATCCATTTCTATAAGACGGTTCCTTTAGCAGCTTGTTAAAGCACTGATGCAATTCAGTTGCATTAACGGGGACTGAAAATGGGTTAAGTTAAGGGTTTAATGAATGAAAAATCAAATACCAAAAAAAGCCCAGCCTCCAGCCAGCTAGGTCTCAAATATCAATCTTTGGCTTTAAATGATTCTTCTATTGTTATTCCCTTTCCGCATTCAAACCCCGTTTGCATTAGCGTAGATTTGTACCATTCATCTAGTATAAATCTGCCCTCACTCAGCCCTTGGAAGGCTTATTCCAAAATAGGTGAGTTCTCAGACTGAGCAGAGCTTTCCTAGCAATTTTTGTATTACCTCCCTGCACAGAGTGTAAGTCAGGACTTGGTCTAAAATGTCCTTTATCACCCTGTTGAATCCCTGCTGTGTTTAGCAGCTGGTGCAACTTAAAATAGCCTTCAGACTACGCTAAATATTGCTGAATTTCTAGTGTACTTTCTAGTGCTATGTTCCCATAGCCCTAGAAGGAATCATTTGGGACGCCGAGTCCAGCTCTTCCATAATGACAAGTCTCCACGTAATAGACATCTAGTTTGTGGGAGTGCATGGCACAGTTCACCCTTCACTGCATCCTGTAACCCACCTGAGACCTGAAGTACAAGATGCAGAAGCAGCTTAAAAATGATGAAACATTGCAGTAAAGGAAAGGAGGAGATCAAAGGTATGGCCTGGCAGAAACTGATGGAGAACTAGTATATAAGGATGTCTTAAAGCAACCTTTAACCTTACATTTGCTCCCCAAGCTGCTCTTAAGCCGCAGCTTGGCATGAGTCAGGCTCCCCTGTGCTGCTTTTGTGCAGTCCTAACTTTGTAATCCTTTCTAAAAGTCCAAAGCAGTGACAAAAAGATTTGTGGGACTCATTTTAAAGCCAGAGTGCTTTGCAACTGTGTAGGAGTTAGA
Source organism: Atrichornis clamosus (assembly GCA_013400975.1). Classification (NCBI taxonomy): domain Eukaryota; kingdom Metazoa; phylum Chordata; class Aves; order Passeriformes; family Menuridae; genus Atrichornis; species Atrichornis clamosus. The sequence goes on from WBMZ01010108.1 coordinate 28,645, forward strand.
ACTGTGTGGTTTCTGCTGGATCATATAACATCATCCTGGCGAGCTGAAAAATGCAGAGTAAAATAGGTTTGTTTGATACTGGCCAAAAGCAAGCTCTTCCTCACCATGGTGATGTACTGCCCCAACTTTTACATCCCTGTCAAGATACCACTTTCTGAAATGCAGGAAATGCATTGTTCTACAGTCTCTGTAATATATGACAGTAATGACTTAGGAATGCATTCCCTCAAACTGTACCTATACTTTTCCTGCTTTCTTGCTACATTTCCACTAAAAAAACCACCACAGGCATAGTTAATATCTTGATTAATTTTTAGGACCCACTGAGAAGGATTGTGATCCTGCCAATCATTCTGGTTTCTTTTAATGAATAATTAAATATGTGAATGTGAAATATACTCAGAAATTATTTTCAGGAGCTTGAATTTTTCTTGCCAGCTTTTCCGTTGCTTATTAGTTCGATTGACAATGACATGTTATTGCTCACCCAATAAACTTCTATGCGATACTGACACAGTGGCAGAGCTTCATATTTCCCGAGAAAGGAGTAGTGCAAAAGCAATAACAATTTATCTTCTTCAGAAGTCTAGCTGTGTGCAAAAGTCTAGAAAAGTTTATTCCTTATTCAACAGTATGCCTAAAGCTTTGTGTTGCAGTTGAGCCAAAAGAGGCAAATAGAAAGACATGTTTAAGAGCACTAATAAGAATATGCCCAAGAAAATAGTCTCAGCAGGGCACATAAAACTGTTAGAATCAGTGATAACAAGGGAAGGATCTTGAAATTTTCTCCTATATGAAATACAGCAACCAGAAGGTCTTAGGGAAAGGCTAAAAAAAACCTGTTAGCAGTATCTGTAACATGCAGGAATCCTGCCCCCGCTCCCATTTCCTTCTCTCCCTCATGTGCTTGCAATATGTTGTAAGGGTGCAAGTGCGAAAAGGACACATACAGAGTTACTCGTAGGCAGTAGAGAGACACTTGTGATTTTTCTTGGTGTGTGTAATTATTTTTGATGGCCAAACATTATAATTTGGCCATTTTCATGGAATTAATTGGGCAGTAGATTTTGCATCTGACATGATTTTTTTTCCCTGAAATCTTGCAAAGGTATTAGAAGTTATGGTTTCACTTCAGATGGCTCATAGGGACCTAACTTCCTCTATAATGTGAATTTACTTTACACTGGAAGCCCTCCTTATACACACCCTAATATACCCATATGCTGTCACCATTCATTCAAATAAAACCTTGTAAAAATCAGTTTTAGGTAAGCATGTGAATAATTTCTGACTTGCTGGCTTTTATAATAAAGCAAAAGATCTTATACTGCATTGTTTGTTGGAAGGGAAGCAAGTAGTCTGGTGGGGTTTTGTTTGGAGTGTTCTGACAAGTACATATTGTTTCACGTGTTGTATGGGCTCCACTTGTCTTGCATGTCTGTGCAACACTGTGGGATCAGCAGAGACAAACTCTGTTTGTCAGGTATCTCTGTTTTATTGGTTCTCATTCACATTGCTGTTGTAATTCCTGCTACATTCCACTCTTGCAGCTGCTTTGCAGAACCCTCCACTGCTCTAAGCTTTATGGCCCCATCCCTAAATGTATAAATGCGGAGTAGAGGAAATGTGAGGTTTATTCATCTAACAGGAATATGTACTGCAGGAACCGCTGCTGCACATGATCTTGCTAAACCCAACTTTGCTCGTGTCCAGAGAGGCACGTGTGTGGATAAGCAGCAGACTGTGAGTGAGAGCGCCTCAGGGTCTCCACGAGTACTTCTGGAAAGTCCATTATACCTCAGAGTTTCAGAGTTGAAAGAAGTCTCTAACTCTACCAGATGAGGCTCCCAACATGGAAAGCAGATTATCCCCATACCAGCCTATTGCTGGGATCTTTGACCATTCCTCTAAATGCAGATCATCCATCAGATGCTGGCCACCTTCAGAGAAGAGACACCAGACTCCATCTGCCATGTGTTCATTCTCACACTGTACAACGGCTTTAGTCCTGCGTTCCATATTTTTTTCAATGCTTCAGAAGTTCAAATTCTGACTCAGGTTGAACTCTACTATAATAAAATAATTAAATAGCCATGGAAGTAGCCTAGAAGCGTTATGATGATCAGTCTTTTAACGGATCAGGTAGAAGAGACAGAAGAGCAATGCCACTGCACAGTATGCTCTCCAGTTTCCTGGAGGCGTTAGGCTGTACAGAAGCATAATGCCATCAAGCACTTGGTTAATTCAGCTCCCTTCATCCTCAGTACTGCCTTAGTAAGAGGTATAATTGAGCTCTTATTTCTGTTCTTTTCAGATTTCTTTGCTATGTGTTTTTTTTTAAGTCAAACAAATAGGAAAATTAATGACACCACATGATTATACCACAGAATAATGCTTCTTAGGGACTGCTGTGCCCTTGTTTCCAGTTAACCTTAGTGTTTGTCATAGGTTGCAGCCAGCTGCATCAATCACGGTTACTTGGGCTGGGGGAAAACATCCATCACTATTACAGCCACACACAGATATATACGTTATTTTCCTAAAGTATCATAATCCTCCACTTACCAAAGAGGGCCTGGGATAGCTGGGAGGAAATTAAACTCAATTTTCCCTCACATCTGCTTCATCCTTCGGTATAATCAGCACCACATGCACTAGGCAAGGTCACAAACTTTGGCAATGTTCATCACAACATGCAATCTCTCCATTCTAGTGCCATTAACTGCTCAGCAACCTCTCCTTCTCCATCCCACTGTTTTTAATCTGCTGGAGCACTTCAGAGCAGGAATGGGAAGAGCTTGCCTCGCAGACCTGTTTCCAAGATCACTGTCACAGACCACACTTTGAGAAAGAGTCAGCAGTGAACCACTACTCTGTTTGTTTCAGTGGAATAGGGAAAAGAACATCACAGTGTGATTTAATTTCAAGTTTGCTGCCCAGCACCTGAATCTGGAAAGAGATTCTTCTGGCACTGGCATTACTGACATTGTAGTGTCTCCTCTGAGTAACATCCTGATAGTTTGTAGAGACCTGTAGCTGACATGTAGAGACAATGGGATCAAAAGCATAGTTTATTTTTTTCCTTTTATTTTAAAGGTAGAGAGTCAGTGGTGTTATTACCCTCTGTTACAAAGCTGATTATTTGGAGGATGGTCAATGATGCACTATTTCTGAAGGCCTATTTGCTTAATAACCTTCATTGTTTTGTCTGAATTTTTGTTCAAAGCCTGTAGTTTGTTTGAACCAGAAATGGAAGCATAGCATACATCACTTGAGAGAAGGGTAGGAGGTTCTTGTGAATCTTGCCTAATATTAATTTCATATGGTGCTTTTTGTGCTGCAGTTGCCTCCTTCGTAAAAGCAAACCTTTCCCAAGCTACCTCTCTGTAGGTCTGATGGGTTAGATGCACTCCCATTGCCTTTGCTGACTGCCTCTCTCCCAGACACTGATGGGACTGTCCTTCCGCGGAGGGCCTTCACTCCCCACCTCACAAGGCAGCACGTCCACACCACGTTGCCTCACTGTCCCTGGGTAAGGGTTTGCCATGCACAGGGGTCACAGCACCCAAATATCAGCCACTTGCTTTGAAGTTGCCCTGAGCTCAAACAAGGTGAGGTAAAAGCGAGTAGAAGCATTATGAGATAGGCAAGATAGGCCACAGGTGCACAGAAGTAAAAAGATAACCAAGTCCCTGTCCTCCAAGCAGCAACATCAGCTCTAAATAGCTCTCTCTGTATCCAGCTGACGAGCTGACAGATACTTCACAGCCCTCTGGCTGAGGATTTGGTTCTTATGCAAACCTATGACTTCAGATTGCATTCAGGCAAGAGGATCTGGGATTTTTATAGAACCAGATGCATCTTTTGGCAGGAGGTATATATGCGTGTGTGTGGAGGGGGGCACATTCAAATTCAAATTCTTCTCTCCCTTCTCTTTTTCTGTAAGGGAAATTGTTAACCAGGGAAGACATTTATGTTCCCAGATCATTGTTTGTTTTTCCTAGTTCCAGAAATGCTGCTGTACTTTGCAAATGGCTAGGCATGATGGGCTCCAGCGTAGAGGATAAACAGACATCTTGCTCCTGGTTTGCCAACATGTAAAACAAAGTGTTTCACTGGAGAAAAACTTAGGCTGCTCTGAACGTGAAGGACAATCAGAAGAGATCATTCACCTTTTTTCCTACCTAACTCAAACACAAAATGCCTGTTTGGAAAGAGTAAGTTAAATAAACTTGCTGGAAACATAAAACCATTTGTTTCAATGAGTGAGAGATAAGATGCAGAAATCCATTCCTCACCTGTAATTCCTACTGTTTTTATGTGCACTGAAAAAGTACTTCTATCAGCATGATGCCAGTCCATCATTTCTTAGATAATGATCAACATTTTCTCTGTTATGCTTTCCTTTTTAGGCCTCATTCAGTGAAGCATTCAGGTACATCTTTATCTTTAGGTCTTCTAGCAGCCTTCAGTAAAAGCATACAGTTTGAAAGTAAAGTGCTCTGCTAAATTGGGTCTTTCACAGGACTAAAGAGAAAGCTCACACAGGAGCAAAGCAGCTTTGCTTTCCTTCCAGTCACACTTGGTTTATTCACTTGCTCTTGCTGTGTACAGCTGTGGATTGCTGGCAGTGTGCTTGGATGGAATTTGCAGGATTCACAGCTTCAAAGATGAGATGTGCCAGCCTTTAGAACAAGCTTGTATAAACACAGGAAACCAAAGCATCCATGTTAACAAAGGGAGGTAATACATATTTTCACACCTGAGCAAACACACACGGTCCTACATGCAGCAGCAATGCTCCAGCAGGTTCTGTAGCATTCATTGTATCAGCAGACATAGCTCTCATCTCTACTATTGCTTTTCTCTTTGCTTCGTGATCAGAGAAGCACTGGGGCCAAGCCTGCTAGTTTTGCAGCACACGAAAATGTATGAAGAGCTTTCAAATCTCTGACAGGGTCTCATCTGTACTGAGCTAGCATTATGGTTGTGTACAGGGAGTGCAGTAAGCTACGTATGGAATTCCTATCTTATTTTTTGTTGTCCATGTACTTTTTATGTTTCCTGTAATTTTTGCCTCCAAGTGTGGATTTGTCAGTTGTCTTGCTGAGATCTCAGGGGGAAGGAGATGTTGTTTGATTTATGAAAAGACAATGAGATGTAAAAATACATCCTCTAATTTGAAAGGCTTGTTAAGAGGCTGCATGTAATCGTAGAGATCAGAAGAAGAAAAAAACCCATAAATATTGAGCAGTTCTGAACTTGAACGCAAAAGAGCTGCCAGGTATCTCAAGACTTTAGAGGAAGCAGGTTGCTTCATTGCAGTCTTTGCTGCCTCAGTGCCTTCCCTACCCTGCCACTAACTACACCAAGAAGTAGCACTGCCTTTGTTGCTGGTGTAAGATGAGCTAGATTGTATTTCCTGCTCCATTACAGAGTGGCATATGCAAGTCACCCCTCGGGTGATGTAGCCTTTTGGGGGAACCCAGGGCCACCCTCAGTACCAAGTAAATAATGATCTTGAACACACAGCCAGAGCACGTGGAGCCTTTCATGTCTGAACACACCTAGCCAACTAGGGTGGCAGGCTCCTGGATTATCCAGGCTCACTGTCCTCTACTTAGAGTTAGATAGGATGACCTCTTGTATAGCCACAAGTCCCATCTACAATGAGAGGTAGAAACATCCAGCCCAAATCACAGTTGGCTCAGACTTGATATACTCTTCTGAGTGAGATTTACAAAGATTTAATGTTTCTTCAAGAGTCTTGCAGAAGTCCCTGAGGGAGTTCATCCATAGGAGTTAGATTCCTTCATGGGATGCATTGAATTCAGATGGGTGCCTAATTCCCATTAAGTTAACTTGCACAAGTATTTTTATAAGTCCCTCTCGGCACTATTCCCTCTTGGCTTCCCTCCCCTCTTCTCCCTCCCCCTTCAATCTTTTAAATAAAGATAGCACTTAGCATAAAGATGTGTTGCAAGGCTCTTCTCAGTGCCTGATAAAGTGCTTTCCAACTCTAGCAGAAGTGCCTAAGTGTACGGTGTTCAGTGAAACTGGAAAGAGTGGGGATTTTTATGGAGATGATGTGCAAGCTCTGTTCTATCAGATACATTCATCTCAAATTTCCCAGGTGTCAGCATCATAAGGCTAAAAGCGGGTGCTGATTCCCCAGGGCTCTCCCTGCCTTTTGGCACTGCAATTAAATCCCCCAAGTCTGATTCCCATTTCATCCATTTCTGCATGACTGAAGCAGGAGATGTGGTTTTAGCAATAAAATAACAGGAGATATTTTAGCTAAAGCAGTGTAGCTAAGTCTTAGTTATACTTTGTTATCTTCAAAGAAAAGACAGATAATACATGAGCAACTGCATTACAAACAAAAAACACAAAAAATAGGAAAGGGTGGAAGCAGACAACTGACAAACCAGTAATTTGTTAACAGGGAGATTAAATGCAACAACAGATTGTTTATCAGACTATTCTATTAACCTCTAATGCAACATTTCATCATTTATAATTAAGCTTTCCATTTTGTTATTAGACCTTAATAGCTAAATTGGCATCTTGCAGACTAGGCCAGGAAATACAAGCAATCGCAGGAGTTCAGGCATGGTTTGTCCCCTCATCAATTCTCCACAGAAGCTGCAACAGCTGCCCTTTTTAGGTGTGACTGAAGTCTTTTTCTGGCTCTGCTGTTCTGGTGAAGGAGACATCACCCTTTCCTGGGAGGCCTCTCCACCTCCTGAGTGTCAAGACTGTATAGGTTTGCTTGAGATCTGCAAGCTACAATGAGTTCATTTCAATGGGTGAAGGCATAGTACAGCTTTACAACCTTCTCTCCTGGCAGGGTGTACAAATGAGCATTTGGTGACAGAAATGCTTTTAAGCCAACACAGCTGCAACTGAGAGAGAACATGTGGACAAGACTTCGCTCCTCCATCTGAGCCCATTCAGTTGTGTAAGGTAGAGCTGCAGTGCAGTTTATGCTCTATCCACTTAAGCAGGAGCAGGGAAGAGGAAAACAAACAGGAGAAAGAACTTGAGCCAAAACTTTCCCTTTGCTACCATGCCAAAGAAAGGCTGGAGAAGGGTCTCAGATGTGGTGGTTAGTGCAGTCAGATGCACAGCCTGGGTGCTATAAATATTAGAGTGTGGTACTCAGCATTAGCACAACCAGTTGGGAAGGATTTCGCTCTGAGAGCCCCACCAGAGCACAGTGGCTGGAGGTGGGAAATGGACTTGCACACTGATCCAATTTGGTACACACATTTTGATGTCCCAGCTGAGGCTCCTGAGGGGAAATAGGAAAATGAGGGTCTAGCTTGTGAATCATGCCAAGTGTTAGCTGCCGCATTGCCTGCCTGCATTAGATTTACATAATTTTGCCCTTTCTCAATAGCAGAAGTGCACGCACCTGGAGGGCTTTGATGACAGAAGCACAAGTGCCTGGGGAATTCTGGCACCACCAGGGTCAGCTGGCAGCTGAGAAGAGGTTCAAAGGCTCTAAATGCTGAGCTTCAGGGTCCAAATTCTCTGTCCAGGAACACTGCTCATATTGACTATTTTATTTCAATGGTTTTACAGATATTACTTCCATAATCTGAAAGTTGCTTTTGAACTTCGAGGAACCCACTTTTTTCCTCAAATGTAACTAATCCATTAAAAATCCCACATAATAACCACTCTTATTCCGTTCCTTTATCCCACTGTGTTTTTCTTCCTGATGTACTCACTCTTTTAAAAGCGGACAAATTAATAAAGCTTGTTCCCAAAACTCTGCCAATTATACAAGTGGAGACTGTTATCAGCCACGTTTGGAAGAAAAAAAGGCATCAAATTACCTAATGCCAGAGCAGATAACATGTCAAACTGGCAGGTTTTCACCAATGATTCCGTGCAACAAACTAGGTCACTCCATAACCATCCTCCATGTGTTTGTGACAGGTTTCATGAGACAGGGAAGGAAGAAAGTACCTGGAGTTACTTGGAGTAGGATTCTATCCTACTCCTCTTGAAGTCCGTGTAAGAAATCCTCTGAATTTGAGTAGACATAAGAAAAAGGCAAAACACGATGACAAATAAAGTATTATTTTCTTACCAGTAAGAGGCTTTTATTAAAATATTATTGAGTAGTAACAAACAAACATGAAAGCTACAGAACTGAACTTGACATGAATGTCTTTTTAAAAATAAACAGACATGTTTGATTATTTGTAATCCAGTATAATCCACTGTGTAATATTAAATATTTTAAGAGAATTTTCCTTCCATTTGTTCTCAGCATGGTTGGCCTGAAGCCAAAATGTTATTTTTAAAGGCAACACTCCACTAAGGGTTTTGAATTTCTTTCATGTTGGCTCTTTTTATGGCATTTTGAAATTGATTGTGCATAGCAAATTCAATGGAAGCAAATAAATAAATAAATAAACTCTGGCGGCATATATCTCTCTTGTAGGTAAATTCCTGGTCTTGTTTCCCAGGTTTCTGCAGCAGGAGGGACTCTACAAAGTATTTGCTAAGATAAATAAAACAGACTAGTAAGTGTGGAAGAAAGGCTAAAATCCTGCTTTTACACCCACAAAGCCAAAATACAACCAGTGCCTCTCTGTGCCACTCCCAGAGAAGGAGAATCAGGTGAATTTTGTAAAACTCTGCAGAGCTGAGGGTACCAGTGGTGAAAGAACTTACCTGAGTCTTAGCCAGGCATAGAGGTCTGGAGAGAATATGGCTTGTCTGTGGACTGAAACCAGGTCCTAGTTTACTTCATACAGACTTGAATACACTGTTTAATGGCATTTTGATGCCAAAACAGCAAGTAAATCAGTTCCTGGAAGAAACTGGTTTTCACAGCAGAAGATGACAGAGGAATTTTTTTCTGATAGCTTTTCATTCCCTGGCAGAGAGCATTCCTTTGCACCTCCTGGGGGTGCACCTAGCAGATCAAGTTTTCTATGACTACTCTGTTCCTCCTGGTCCCAAGAGGTATTTTGCACCCCCACCCCCCCACATCCTCCTCCCCACGACAGGCTGCTGCAGCCGCTTCCATGTGCTGTTCTCAATCTCAGCACGTTTCAGGTCTTGAATTTAAACATCCAGAATTAACCACAACACATTTGAAAGTCTGGGTCTCAGCCCCAACACGTATTAGTTTGGCTTTCCACTCAGGAGGTGTTTTGTCTCAAACAGTGAAAAAGCATTGTACATACAGATCAGCTTTCATTGCATTCGAGCCCAGTTGTGGCTAGCAGGCTAGAACACAGGTTATATTTCCAAATATTGTTTGGCAAACATTGGGCTAGAAATATGCTTTCCTAAAAGAAAATGGAATTTCTCTGACAATAACCTGTCTCCAGGAGCTGGGTCTTTAATTAAAATAACAATTACTGCAAGACTTGTAATGAAATTGCTAGTCTGAACATCTCACATTCCTGCCCTACTTAGACTACGAAGGTAGCATCCCTTTCTTCCTAAAACTTTCTGCAATGTAAAAAACAACCTGCATGAGCAGCCCAATTCTCTTGCAAGATATTTGTATAGGCCTGTAACCTCTTTCGGGGATTCCTTCTTAATTTGTATTCATTCACAACCAGCAGAGAGAATGAAAAGTGTGGCAGGGAGAAACTCATTCCAGCAGTTCTGCAGCACCCTGCAGCTTAGCAAAGGTAATCTGTGTCGTTACAGCTCTGCTTTTATTGAACACATCTGCAGCAGTCATTGGATTGGGATGTTTCCTTTATGCCTCCTTGAGAGCTAGTACATGTCCTGGGTGGAAGGCTGAATTTGAAAAGTGTTCATACAGCCTGTGACCAGCTATGAGAATACAAAAACCAGATTACTTTGATCCTATCAAACCACAGAAATACTATAATACACATGCAGAAAAAAAAAAAGGCAATAGAAAGGACTCATGGGTAAACAGCTATTTATTTGTTATGATCTCACCCTAAAGATTTTCACGTTAAGGCTTAAGGTGGTTTGGTACAGAGGTGAGCTGGGGCATGGGGTTGGAGATCAAGCCTATTAATAACAGTCAAGTACAAAAAAACAGTTTAAAATTTTGTTCAGAGCGTTTTTCCTGGTCTAAAATTTATAGATTTTGCCCTTCTAGTATAAGGATGAAACTAAAGTAGGTTAAAATAGCCTTAAAGTGCAATTAGAGGCAATTTATGATAAAAAACTAATCATGGCTAAATAAGTGCAGCTGCAAGCAAAAGTCAAAAGAGGAGCCACAAGCCAAGAGGATGAGGAATAGGATGAGATTCCTGGAGTGTTCATGGTGTACTGTCCCCTCACAGTAGCTGAAAGAGATGCAATGAAAGCCCACACTCCCTTTTAAATCCAAGGGGAAATTCTGCTTGACCAAGCCAAAGTCGTCTGTCACTCCTTTCCCATCCCTCCCGGGCTCTGAAATGTTCAGAAGTAAAATAGTGACTTATTCTACTTCTGATTTTCTTCCTCCAGTTTTGCATTTTAACATAATTCCTGATACACCTAGAACTACATGTATTGCATTCACATATACCCAGGGAAAGAAAAAGACATTTAAAAAGTGTCGATTCCACACTACAGAAGTTTGTCAAAATTTTTCACAGTAGATCAACTGACAATTAATCTTCCTTTCTCACCCAGCCACAAGCTCTGCTTACATCCCTCCATGTCAGAAAAAGCACATTCATCAATTATCTGTCTCTTTCCCATCCCACTCACCAAACAGCTGTAATGAAAAACCCCACCTTATAAATTACTTCAGAACACAAAGGGAAATCTCTCCATATTGTACTAACTTGGCTAATTTAAAATGGAATGAGGATCCTTTTTCCCTCATGTTTTATGCTAGTGTATACTTTCTAGGACATCATATCTTGTTATCCATTTACATCAAGTATTCAAACAGGGTACTTCAGGGTTCTCCAGCAAACACAGAAACAAATTGACATTAAGAAGCCATACATTTTCTGTAGGGAGTCACCTTCTGCAAACCTTGCCTGCCCATAAGTATGCATAAATATGCAGCTTCTGGGAAAAAAAAAGATTGAATTCTTATCTTGGGGGAATGGAGGAGGGAAGTTGTACTATTAATAAATCCAAATGTTAGGCTTAACAAAATATGCAGAGTTTAAGGGATGATATATTGTACTCTCCCATTTGAGAAGGAATGGCAAGGCAGGCCAGACATTGCCTTGTTTTTCCTTGAAGACAACTTATTTTCCTTCATATGCTTATTCAGGACACATGGCTTGAGTGCCTTTTAAGAGGGAGCCCCCACAGGAACTGCATCCTGGCACTTTCCCCCACCATGTCAGTTCAATGGATATACAATTCTACTGAAGTGAAATGCTCTCTTTCCCTGTTTAGCTTTCAAGAGCAGTGAGGCATGTTGTTTGTTTCTTTTTTTATGATTGAGGAAACCGACTTGCCTGTCACACCTTGTGCTACAATTGGATATGAATAGGGATCAGTCCATCACTCCCAGGTTCCTTGTATTTACCAAAGGGTCTGCTTAAGGAGCTGATAAAGGAACTGAAAAAGCCCCAGACACCACCGGGAAGGACACATTCCCTCAGACTTCGTAATTTGCACAGGAACCGAGTTTCATCAGCTCTGCTCACATATTTTATGAGTCCAGAGTGGATGTCCAAGGATGGTCTTGGATTTGGGGAGGTACAAGCTAAACAGGAAAACCCAGGCTGCTGTAGCGACTACAGAGCTCCTCAGGACTTCTTAGGCTTTGTCAGGGGCCACTTCAGGCCCCGGAGCATAGCAGAAAGCACGGCCGCTCAAAGTCACCCTCATCTGCATTTCCCTCAGGCCTCCACACGGGCTGCACCTCTGAGATGCGGCCCTAAATTTCAGTCAGCCTTGACTAATGAATTGACACTGTCTATTTTGGCATGGGGCTTGTCCCTGTGGTGCAAAACTGCTGAGAATAGGGGCTGCTTCAAGAGCAAAAATTATCTTGTGACCAAGAGAGCAATCACAGCCCTCATGACTGCACACAGTGCCCTGCCTTCAATGCTGCCCTGAGCGGACAGCACAGGGGAGGCACACCCACTCAAATCCCTTGCTGGGCTGGAACGCAGCCCCTGCACTGACGGTCGGTATGCCAGACTGCTGCTGGCATGAGCTTAATATATATAAATGCATGAAAAGGTACATCTGAGGGGTGTGCCCTGAGTCTTCCTTGTCTGGCTGCATCCCAGGATCACAGCTGGATAACCAGCTGTGTCCCAGCTCTGAAGCGCTGCCAAGCTAGAAGCCTTTTTGCTGCCACTCCTCCTTCTCCTTGCTGCTACTTATTATTTTCCCTTCTTCCACACTTCTGCTGCATAAAAATTACCCATCTGACAAAGAGTATTACAGTCAAAATCTCATTATGGGCACAGGGGGACACACCTTGTATTCATAGTTGACAATTAGAGTTTATTGTTAGTCTAATTATTGTTCCAACAGTAAAATCAAAATGAATCAAACAGTTATTCAAGACGCAGATACAAATCCAGATACAATGATGCTAACATTTATAGACTGTATGATCTAATTATTGCTGATCGCCATTAATAGTACAACCCAATTTGTTAGTCACCAACTTCCTGGCATCCACTTCCTTTTGTTATATCACACTCACTTTTCTTATGAGTAGCAACAGCAAATAATTAGTGCCTTAAATTCTTCACTGAGAGGAATATCTTTGGTCCTGGGTCTGCCTGGGGGTTTCACACAATCTGTTAATATCACTTTTTAAATTGGTGCCCAGCTTTAGTTACCAATTATTCCCTTAAGAGTTGTTGGATCAACATACATGCTGCAATTTCACAGAGTGAAGATAATACCAAAAATAAATTGGATATTAGTCAGCTGTTGGGCAATTGCTGATTCAGCCAAAACAAACTAATATAAGCTCAGGACCAGGCAAAGCCTGAAGTGGCCTGTGTTAAGGTAAAACAAAATCTGCAATTTTTCCATAGCAATGGCAACATCCTATTTCCTAAGCTGCGCAGCTATGAAAGCTGTGTTCACACCAGTACTGCTGATTCAGTCGTGTACATACCAATTACATCAATGCTTATGTCAGTAAAACTCTTCTTACCTGTTCTTTTTCCAGTTACAGTCAAATAAACTGCAAAGTGTTCCATGTTATTCCCCCAAACACCTGAGGTTTTCTTTCAAGCTATTCACATCAGACAGTGTCACACTTCCATTTTGAGGAACAGTGACTTGTGGTTTTAAGCCTCCATCCTATTCTGAATGCTAACATCAAGGAAACACTTGAGCTATTCAGCACTCAAAGTTCATTTCCTACTGACAATAATAGCATTACAATAGCCAATTTTAGTATAGGTAGTAGTGTATAGCACACAGATGCAGGCTTAAATATATGTATTTTTTTAAAATACAGATATTTATATATACACGTGTTTACTCAACACTTGGAATATGGTACTAAGTGACTATCACATTTCCAACAAATTTCAGGCATTAATAAACAGAAAGGAATGAAAATCTAAGGTCATAAATCTTAGATTGCCCATTTAATGAAATTCCGTGTTTTTCCATAGACAGCTTGAATCTTGGATAATCTCTACTGCTTTATAAATGTCCATACTTGAAAATAAAGTTACCTTATCATGTACAGGGTAAAACAGGTTGCAGTAAGTCAGAAGAAAGGGGTATTGGTTAGAGATTATGAGAAGGGAGCAGAGGCAGAAAATTCTGGGGCAGACTTCCCCTCATATTACCTGTGTGTACCTAACACCTGTATGGTTGCTAAGTTGTAAGGGTTTTAAATAGGAGAAAGAATCTAATTTCAGATCTAAAACAGTTACATTACAGGTTTGTTACATAACTGAAGAAACAACATTTAATCACAAGACAATTCAATAGATAAAGTGTGGATAGAGCTAAGAAACTGCTGGTGTAATCTCGATTTTGTTTTTAAACTTGTCTTCATCCAGCATGCGAGAAACATAAATATCTTGCAGGTTCTTTAAGAAGAGATCATTAAAAGCAAAGTTGGCAAGACTTGAGTAGAAAAATGTTAAATATCACAGAGTAATGACAAAGAAATGTGTATGTATTTACGAGTTTATCCATGTTCAGTTTATAATAATATCTCAGATTTTTTGGTGTCCATATAGTGTTCTGTTTCTGAATTAGTGCTAAAAAGTCAGGATATAAGAGGCTTAAATGCCATTCACTTGATTGGAGTAGGAGTTAGGTTTCTAAACGTCTTTGAAGGTCTGGTGCTTATGTTCACTTTTCATTTTCGGGAATGGTAGCTTCGCGATTCTCACAGAATTACTCTGAGGATAAATAGAGTACAGATTATTAAGTGATCAAACTCCTTGGTAATTGAGAGTATGTGTGTACCTTGGGTGAATAAACACTCATGTTTGCCTTCAGGACAATTGGACAATTTTCTGCTTACATCAGTTTGCCCATAACTAGAGGTGAGAAGGAAACAGGAAAGCAGAAACTGGGAGGAAAGGCTTTAGGATCAAAGCTAAGTGACCTTGACAGAAAGAAGGCTTTTATCTCTCCAGAAGGAAGCAGCCTAAGCTGACAACAGTCACAATGCACTAGAAGTGCATGTAATATTTAAGATGCTGAGGTGGAACATATTATGAGTGCAAATAAGTGCAATTTTTAGAAATGTTTGAAATTTAATTGCATTCTTTGTTGCAAATGCATGGATTTTTCTAGATACAGTCAGTAGACATTAGATCACTTCAAGTGGTGTTTAAGCTCCAGTCATTTAAGTGCTAGCCATTAAAATCAGACTAACAGAAATTTTGCCAATAAGAAAAGAGTAGTAAAAATTGAAAGAAGCAATAGTAGAACTAAGAAACATTTTAAAAAATAGGAGTGACGTGCTGGCTCTACCGACACAAAATTCTTGACAGTTTCAACAAGACTGAGGCTGGTTGTTTCTGTTCACTGCTTTCTGTAAGAGCATCAGAGAAGTTTTGTTTTGGCTCAAGAAAATACTTAAGATACATGGAATGTTTCAATTAATGGAAGAATAGATGATTTACCCCTCTCTGATGTGAAGGGAAGTGTCAGAGATTGTTCTGGCACCTCAGTTGATCATGTCTCTTACTGGAAATAATTTTCGTGAGCATTAACTGCTCAGGGGAATGCTTGATGAAAAAGATTTTCTGAAACAGAAGGAAGTCTCTCTTGTCCAGATTAGTATCTCTTTGTTTTTTTAAACAGAGACATCTGTTTACAGGCATAAAAGCTCAAATTATACAGAAATGGGTTCTTACATTTCTGCTCCTCCCAAACTACTTCGCCAGTGGTTTTGATCATGGCTATCAATCCTGGCAACTCCGTAGAATTAATTCAGAATCAAACCCAAAACTCCAGTGAGTGAAGAAAGCCAATTTTGCTGTCTTCATTGGCTTGCACAGAGCAATGTTCTGCTGAATTCTGGACTGAGAACAACCACTTGAATTGTATGTTTTGTATCTTTAGGATTAGCTCCTTCAGTTGTCTAAAACATAAAAGCAGAGCTGTCCTAGAAGCTTCTAATCCCCAATTTGTTGCATATGATGATCACATAGTTATTTAGCATTAACAATATAGTTAAGAGTTGCAGCATGGCTCCAGCTCCCTTACATGGAAAACAATAGAAAAGAGTCTGTCTGGAACAGATTTTAAAAATAAAGCACCATATTCCGGTCTCCATTATGCAAGGGGAAGATTTCAGTAAATCCAATATAGACTCCACTTGCAAAAAATACGAACTCTGTATATATCCCAAAGAGATTCCACATATAATTGCAAAGAATTTAATGATACCAGAAACACCAATTGTATTAAATCAGATTGCAGTCTTTCCCGTCTTTTGTTGTTGTTGTTTTCTTCTTCCATTCCTAAGAAGAAACATTTTTACAGAGGTTTGATCACATACATGTCATTGGTTTCAATGCCCAGAGGAAACTCCTCACCAGAAGAATATGCTTTAACTATACAAGCAAAGGGGTTAGTCACCCATATAGTATTTGATGTTCACAGTGTATGTATACAGAGCTGTATGAATCAAGAGGAAAAAAAATAAAACTGTGTGATTCAAATTTCCTCAATATTTCTAATTAAGCAACTCATTAAGGTTTTTCAAAGAACTAGTGACATAAGTGGCATTATTAAATACTTCAGAAGCTATTCAGTCATAAGTCACATTATTCTTTTATACATTTTCATATTCTGAGAAACATAAAATTACAAGCAAAAACATATTAAAAGGTCCTTCTCAAAGAAGAAAGCCACCTCTCAGATTAGTGATTTGAAAAGCAAGTATGCATATTTCCTATTCAAGAAACTTCAAGAGTTTCAGAAACATCACTCACTGTTCACAAAACCTCAGTTAAGTGATGAGTCATCGTGGCTGGAAATACACAGTGAAGTGGTAAAGTTTATTGCCTTACCTGAAGTCACAGGCAGAGCGTAGATGCTTCTGCCATGCACTTGTACAATGAATAAATATCATCCTGCCAGAACCAGAATGTCCTACTAGCAAACTGCTAGAACATCCCTGCCAGCGTGGCATAGTGTTTATTCACCCTGAATGAATCACAAGCATGTCTTATTCCAATTTCAATACTCATTATCCAGTCGTGGTAACTCTGAAGTCACTCAGAACCGGTCAGTCTTTCTCTCTGTCACAACTTCTTTCTCATGTAGTCCCCCTGGGCTACCCTCATGGCTATCTCCACCCTCTGCTATCTAGTCTAGCCCTGCTTGAGATCCCAAGTAGGGTTAAAAGATCTAAGAAAGGATCTTTCCAGCCCCTCTTCGTTAGCTCTCCTCTCTTTTGCTACAGCTTTTTAAGCTGTGTAGTTAATAGGGGTAATATTAAGAAGCTTTTAGAGGATCTCTAGCATTTTAGTATAGCCAGTTACTATCATGATCAAAGAAATAACAGACCTTTTCATCAAAAAAGAGACATGACCTCCTAATCTACAGTTCTTTTAATAGCACATTCATAATGAAATCAGTCTTAATAGGCATCTCTTTATTTTCTAGTTGATTTCTCCTGTTGGAGCGTATTTGCAGAAATGGAGTTCACGTGCTCACAGTGAGCTGAGCATTGCAGGCACTTCTGATTCGGTAGCACTCTGCACCCTTTTCACATTGGTAAATGGCTCTGAAAGTCTATGAGAAATAGGAAAGCCCCTGACAATCAAAGTAAAAGTTTAGCTATTTCTATCCTGCCCAGGTTCCAGTACCTTATGTCCCACCTCATTTGTTTTCACCTAACTTCAGAGTGGGAAATTAGCATATGTTTCTGTCAAGAAGTCAAGAAAAATGTACTGAGCACTGAGCCTCTAGCAGAGAGGAAGATGCCAGCAGCAGCTGGTGAATGGAAAAATGCTTAAGGAAGGCAATTGCTTTGCTGTACCACAGATGAAATGGGGCACTCTGGGAATGGGGTAGTGAGGAGAGTCCCTGTAGCAGGAAACAGCGAAAGGTAGGCGGAAAAGATTAAGGTCACTAAAAGAAAAAAAAATACAGACAGGAACCGTCCCATTTGGGATTGTGGTTATGCTAGAAAGGTGAAGTTACAGACAGTAGTATATAAAAAATAGAAAAGAACAATCTCTTTCGTACAAAGGAAAAGTGCATGAACTCTAACATGCCTAAATTAGAATAACGGGAACTCTGCTTACCCGTTTGCCCTCAGCTATACCAGTTGCTATAACGATTCTGTTATCACAGTATCCAGGTTTCTTCTGAAGGAAATAAATCAGGATTTTAGCAGTTAATATCATATTTCACAACAATATACACTGCCCAAAGCACATCCAAAACACTCCTGTCAAAGAATTTTCTTCTACTTGTGTCTGTTACTGAACTGCCTAATTGCTACTGTCAAAAATAGTCAGTCTTTGATGAGAAGATATACTGTTGCCTATTGAAAAAGACACCTTGCCTCCTCCTTTCTTTTATTACTGGCTATGCATGTGGCAGTGTAGCCTCTGCCTTCATTATCACACTGCAATACTTCAGGGAGAACTGCAATGCCACTAAAGCATCTGCAAGCCCAGATTTTTCTCTTGTGTTTGGAGAGTGTCGCTGACACTTTGGCTTTGAGTAATTGCTGATCAGCACAGAAAGGATCTGTTACCTGTGGTTCTGTCTTATTTATATGAGTTTGTGGATAATTTTCCTCAGATGGTATGAAGGTAGATACCTAATAAGTGGTAGGCTGAGTGTGCATGGAATAAAGCAAAACAGGACATCTCCACTAGAGCAAGACAAAGAGTTTTAAGGGAGAAGCTGACCAGGTTTTTCTTTAGTGTGTCTAAATATTTTTACTAGTTCCCTTACTAGAGATTTTTGAGTGGTGGCATCCCATACCTTTCCCAGACTGGAGTCCTGTTTAAAATAGCTCTGCTTTTGTTTTACAATGAAAAGCTTAAAATGTCACTGATCACTTCTAAGAGCCAGTCTAGGAGACTTCCAAATTCCAGTGTCTAAACAGAAATATAAGAAGAGGTATCGAGACCATGTAGCTTTTTCAGTGGGAGACAAAGCACTTTAGATTAGGCACTTGAAGTCACCCAAGAGTCTGTCACTTTCTATGTCTGGATAGGGAGGCAAGGCTCCTTTTAAGACACCAAATTTCGATCCATAGTGTAGACTGAATTTCTTTTTGATGACGTGCCAGTTGTGAAGAGCCTGCTAGTTCCCTATTCTTAAATAAATAAATAAATAAATACGGTTAAGGTAAATACCAACTCATAAGTTGATAGTAGCTTACTGCATGTCTGAGAGCAACAATAACTTGCACAACAAGAAGACAACACTGCAGACTTCTATCAAGTACTGCAACAAGAAAAAAGACTTTCCTGTGGCATTTTCATGGCTTCAGGGTTACTTTGGGTACTGCTGGAAACTCTGGCTGTGGTTCCATGCACGTTTGCTACTCTCTGCCATTAAGGTATTCAGGAATAAAAGCCCCATATACCAGATACGCAATAGCAGTAGGAGCACTCCTGATTTGTTCTTCTACTAAATGTGGTTGATTTCTTGGCTGTTTTAGTCTTCTCTCTATCAAGGAACAACTTAATATAATTTACAGTATTAGTCTGTATTATCTGCTAGTCACATACCTGTCCCTGCTTTAGATTAGAACACAGCATTTGCAGGATGCTTCCTGCTGCAGGGGGACATTGAAATGCTATTGGAGGCCTGTCCCCACATCACCTGCAAAAGGCAGAAGAAGCTGGAAGCCTTTTGCAAGACCAGCTCCTGCTTCCTGTTTGTTTGTGCCACACAGACGTGGCTCACAAACAGGACAGGATCAGCCAGAGCTCTTCCATATCTCTCCTTGCAGAGGTGCCCAGCCTGTGATAACTACTTATGGTTCCTGCTCTTGCCTTCACACCCAGGGAGCTTTTCACACCCAGGATGCTTTTTCAGGAGCTCCAGCTGCAGTGTGCACACACCTTCCAGCATACACCTATGTCCAGCTGGTATGTACAGCAAAGGTACACGTGCTTAAAGCACAGACAGGATGACTTGAACTTCCATCAGAAAGGAAGAATAATAGCCTTGTGATTAGAATATTGCCTCAGGAAGCTAAGTCCAGGTTCCAGCCCTGCCGCTGATATCCTTGAATGACCACAGAAATGTCACTTAATGCAGCCATACAATGGAAACAAGATTTCCTTTTCTGTGCCATTCCTCTCTCTTGTGTGTTGAGACTGGTTTTGCACAGTGGATAAAAGATACACTCCCAGTGTGGCTAACTCCAGAGACTGAGAGTGGGCCTCTCTGAAACAAGGTGACACTAAGGCTCTTTTCAAATGCCAGGTGAAAAAAAAGTCAAACTCTCTGACAGCAGATAAACAACATCATCAGTTCACTCACCAGCTATTGAATAAAACCATACAGTCATCTTTTGCCACGACCATTCATGAACCAAAGAAGGAGATACACTTCTCACTTTCCCTCTTTTGTCACTGCATGCTTTTGTGAGGCCTCGTGAGCACTGAGGTCCACTAGGATTAAATCAGTTGTATTGTATAAAACCACCATGTTAATAAGTCCCAGTGCAGGGTGGATGTAGTAGTTATCTTAGTATTTCTGCTGCATTTAGTTATTTTTATAGTTCTGCACCTTCTTTTCCTGCAGAGAGAACTGAATAAAAAAATGACTTTGAAAGACATTATAATCAACGGCTGCTGGCTGCAATTACATTGTGTACTTGATGTCTTCATAGAGTACCTCTAGTTTAAACCCACAAATCTTTCAGTTTGAATTCTCTCTTGGCTCTGTTCTGTTTTGTTATTTCAGTGGTGTATTTACAGGAATGATCGCTAGAGTATATGGGTTTATATAACAAAGCTATAAAAAAAAGTGATCAGAAGATTAAAATTTCATCAGCTATCTTCACACTGGAAAAGTGACATTTTGTTCCATTTATGACTGATATTTACAAAGGAAAGCCTCACGGACAATAAAGAAAAAAAGCATTTGGGTTTCAGTGCTGTAAAAGCTTATTCACACTTGAGAAAATTATTAGATGGAGACTTTTAGATTTGAATGGTCATAAGAGAGACATAATTGTAAAGTAAGCTCAACTCAACAAATGCTTTTTAAGTCCAAGTCAATTATGGAGAAGTCTGCAGTGTTACAGCTTCTGAGCACATGAAACTTAGCTATTACTGAAAATATCCAGCAAGAAATTATTTGCTATATATGAGAATGTACTAATATGATTTATTGAAATATATGACTATGACACTGAAGTGAATATGATAAATTTGGAAGCTTCTATTTTTTGAAGTTAGCTGAAATACTCTCTTTGAGCAACTAATGTCACTTTAACCTTTTCCCCTCCATGGTGAGAAAGTAATTTTTTTGCAGATTTTCCTTAAAGACTTAATCATTTCCTTGCAGTCTTCCCTGCGGGCTAGCAGAATCACATACTTCACATAAGAGAGGATGCCCCCAAGGACAGCCTAGGGTCCTGGCTTCTCTGAATCATTGAGATTCTCTTAGGGACTTGGACATTGCTCCTTTGGCTTGCAATGAGGTAAGATCCAAGCAACAGATGAGCAGATCCTTACCTAGTATGCTTCATTACATGTCACGGACTGTCACACCTGACACAGCAAATGCGGGAGTCACTATTTCAGCCATCTCCTCCTCCTCCCCCATTAGTGCTTTCCTCACCTGTGGTTCCTCAGGCTTTGGCAATGAGCTGTCGAGGTTTTCCACTCCCAGGCTTGACAGGTTTAACCCTTGCAGGTGATGTTTGAGCCAGGGGAGAGTCCTTCTAGCAAGACCACGAGTACAGAGGGGTTATCTCGCTGTGTGGTCTCACTGGGGGACTAGAAAGTGACTCTGCTGCGCGGGGAAACTGTGAAGCCAAAGCCTGCAGTCCAGTTACTGTGTCTAGCAGCGGCTCTGCAGAATTGTTTGGGATTTAATCAGGCTCAGTTCGCCTGACAAACTTAGTTGGTTCTAGCTGGGTAAGTATCTAGAAAATGATGTCAGAATACTCTTAGTGCATTCCCACATCATCTGCAAAATTAAATATACATTAAGGTTTCCAGGGTAGAACCCTCCTTTTCTTCCAAAGGCACTGGTGGTAAACACTCCATATGATGATGAAGCCAGACACTCATCTGTATATTTTCACCAGCAGCTATAAATTAGACCTGTTTTGGAGGCAGTATAAGCACATATGCTTGGGCATTCATAGTGTAATTTTCTAGAATGAGAGAGTAGGGTCTATTCTCTATCTTTGTTCATCTTTTTCCAAGAACCTAAGCAAACTCCACAAGGACTGATGTAATTTATTGTGTCACATAAATAAATAAATAAATAAACAAGTCTCAAGCCCTAAAACATTTCCCATGCTCAGTTTCTTATATACTATGCCAAAGCATATATTAACCTTCACCTCATCATTCAGTCTCTGTGTGAGAATAGCAGCACATTATCAGTTCTTGAAATTAATGTTTATTCCAGTGTACTAATGGACCTTAATCCAAATGTGTGAAACTTTGTATCCAACACTCAATGAAACTGTACCTCCATGACTAGGGAATGAAGGATCTGTTAAACTGGCACTTCTGTTTGAGTAAAGGCTATGTCAGAAACTTCAGAGACACCGATGGTTGTTAGCCTATTTAGAAGCTAGTTAAAATCGTATTATCAGCAGACCATAACATCCAAGATGTATAAATTCATACAGAAATATAATTGAATGCATGGGTTCAGAAAATAAATTATCCTAAAGTCCAGAGTCTAGTAAGCTTTATAAACATATTCCTTTGAGTCTGTTGGTGAAATGAGCACTATGGGGCAGAACAGAAAGGAATGAGGAAAATCTGTTTTCCCTCTCCTTGCTGATGCTTCTCATGGGAAGGCTCCTTGCTAGTCCGGTTTATTTAACAACCAGCTGGGAAAAGCATTACAACCCACAGTGCTGAGCAGGAGCAGAGGTGGAACCATAATTTTGAAGTTGATATTTATAGTGATTAAGGAATTGTCTGAGGTTTTAATCCTTCAAAGAGGCATGAACATAGACTTTAAATCTGCAACTTGTTGCACTGAAGAAAGTTCTGTGGCTGCAAGTGACATTGCTTTTATGTTAACAGTGATCATAATTAAAGTTAGACTGGGAATTTTTTTAAGCTTGGGTGTGCAGATTCCTTCTTTTCTTGTAAAAAGCCCAGAATTGCTATATATTTGAACTGACAGAGCTAAGCCAGTTGTCTGAGGCTGTTGTACACTAAAATTGTTTTTCACTCTTGACAGTTGATTAGCACAGCGAGTTCCCCAGTCAGCTGACCAGCTGATGGTTGAGAGAAATGTCATGTTTAAAGTGCCTCTTTTTACCTGTCTTCGTGCAGTGCGAAGAAAACAAATTTTAGCCCCCATCCCAAGATCCCGTCAGTTATACTTGCACACCTACATTTAAAAAAAATAAAATATCCCTGATGAATGGCTTGTTTTCAAAATAAAGAAAGGAGATTGCACAAGAATAATCACTACATTACAGAGACCTCTCTGGTACATGAGACGTTGGGACTAGAGTACAAAACAGCGTTTAAGAGCCACAAGAGCTCACTCTACTAAAGGCTCAGCTCAGAGTATAGTGCTCTGTCCTTTTTATTCACTCAGCTGAATTTATCACTAGGACCCGTAAAACAGTAATCATCCCCTACAGGGCAAAGACACCCTAGGTTCAGTTGGTACTTACCGCAGTTGCACGCTTAAGCCAGGGTCTGTAAAGGTGTCTCTCCTCTCCTGCCACTCACAGGGAAGCTGCTGGGGCTTAGCTACTCTGCCTCATCATGAAGACTACGCAGTCAAGAAGGACATTACGGGATCATGCCCTTATTTCAGCATTTCAGACACATCTCTGGAGGGAAGAGTAAAAGGCAGTATTTCACAGCTATGATATCATTCTTGTAAGCTATAATTCAGCATGGACCACTATAAAACCCTTCCCATGACATCAGAGCTGTGAAATATAGCTGACTTCAAGTGCAGAAAATTCCCCCATAGGAATAATTGTTTCCTGGCAATTGACGTTTGAAGGACTGATCCTTTAAAAGGCTGGCACAAATCTTGTCTAGGTAATGCTGCTCCAGGCAACACTTCTCAGGAAATGTTATGTGCAGAGGCAGAGGTATGGAGTCCCACCATGGGAGCTGGCCATAGAGGTAATGGGATGAGCACTGAAGGAGCCTGTCAAGTGATGATTTTCACTCCCTTATGCCTCAAAAATCCATGCAAACCTCACCAGTAGCAAAATAGCAGATTTGCTCACACGCTGTGCTCCCTACCTCAGACCCTACCTCCCCAGTAAGGCAAGACACGTGTGCACAGCCACAGCTCCCATCTAATCCGTCTTTCCACATCTGCCCTTCAAACACAGATCATCCTGACGATCCGTGCGTGCTGATGCATGGAAGCTCACCGGGTCTGCTCCTGCTTGGGGCAGAGCTTAACTCCCCTGGGCAGGCCCCAACCTCCCAGCAAAAGCAACCTGGCAAGAAAGTGGAAGTCAGAAATACTGTGTGAGACACAATTTCTTCTTCCATATCACCTGAAGGAAAATGTCGACAAGCATAGAGTCCACTCAGAGCCAGGGTTAGAGTGGATGTTGGCAGAGTCATAGAAGACAAGACCCTGCATGGTTCAGAAGGGTACAGGAGGAGGGTAACAGAGACTATAGACGTGGAGAGAGTTAAAGGCACCTCTGCTGTCCCTATCCTGGTGCCTGAATCTGCTGCCCATGTCCTGCTCTAGCAACCTGCACACCAGTTTGGCACTGCTCCATCAATTGCACTGAAAGCAATTGTTGAACACATTGTAAAGCTTAGTCATGCCAGTTTTTTTCTGTTCCTCCTCTGGGAAGGTTTTGCGGGCAGCAGCTCTGTTCTTGCTGTCCTGTCTCTCTTTACATGCATGTGTGCATGCACCCAAGGGTCTGCTTCTCTCTCTCAACACTCAAAGCCGTGTGTGGACACAGCTCCCATGACCTGCAGGACAGAGTTGTCTTTACCCACAGAATGTTCAGTGGCTAACTAGAGCTAGCTACAACCCTTCCCTCTTCTCCAGAGGAGAGTACTCTGCTTCAGAATTGATTGTGCTGTTTCCATTCTTCCACTTATGCTAAAAAGCTGACTCCTTCTCACCCAAAAGTTACCTCTTAACAGTATTTTACCTGTTGAAGCAGTAAAATAATATCATTTGAACAGTCCTGTTCCATTACCATATAAAAGCTAAGTGGTATTTCATTATAGAAAA
Organism: Atrichornis clamosus; assembly: GCA_013400975.1. Classification (NCBI taxonomy): domain Eukaryota; kingdom Metazoa; phylum Chordata; class Aves; order Passeriformes; family Menuridae; genus Atrichornis; species Atrichornis clamosus. The sequence continues at coordinate 53,425 of WBMZ01010108.1, forward strand.
TTATTTACTAACAGGAACTCTAAGAGACTTGAGGTTATTTTATGCAATTTATTACCAAGAACAACAACAACCAGAAGAGTAGCTAACCCAAGGCATCGTAGGTTCTGTAGCTCCTTCTATGTAGCTCAAAGGCTAAATTCTGTCTAATGTACACCTTTAAATAAATGCACACTATAGAAATAAAAATCGCCTTTGGTATAGAATATGATCCAAGTAGTGTTGCATGAAATGTAATGAAACAAACAAACAACATTTTCTTTTCAATTTGGCATAGTCAGATTGTCATTCCACAATCTTTATTTACGAATACTGAGAGATGCTGTATTGAATTTTGAGCTAGTTCAGAATAATTTAACGGGTTTTGATCAGAATACTGAAAAAAACACAAAACTTATTTTCAAAGAGCATCAGTGAGAAAGCAAATGAAAATTAATCAAATTATCCTTCTCTGAGGGTATTGATCTGTTTGAACTAAAAATTTAATGACATGTTTATGACGAAAATAAATGTTGTGGAATGTTTCTGTCAACTTATTCTGATTTCTTCACATTATAAAATGTTCCAAAGTTGTTCATTAGGCATTTGGCATGACTGATTACCTGGCACGCATAGTATAATTTCTTCCTCCTGAACAGAAGTTTTCAGCTTTTTTAAAAACAGAACTGGCCGCTCAACCCTGGGGTACTGAATCTATAGCTTTTTGCATGTTGAAAATTATTTGTTCTTCAGAGATAGAGATAATTTTCAAATTATTTTGAAGGTGCACTGATATTTAGTATTCATAATAATAGGAAACAGTAAAAACTCACAGGAGGCAATGAATTAGCTGGGGGTTTTTGTATTTTTAGAGGTTATTAGTGAAAGCATTTACATATATAGCTATGTATTTAAAGATCTAAAACTCAATACAAAACTCTGGCAGTAGGTAATGAGAAAACTAAAGTGTCCACTTCACTTCCTATGCAATAACAAACAGATCTATTATGTGTGAGATATTGAGAAATACACACATTTATTTCACTATCCTGTTTCACTGGGCCTTTCTAAATGAAATCAAAGCCAAAACTCCTTTAATACGTTGGAAAAATCCTGGAGTTAAGTCCAATCTTTTCAGCCCATAAACGTAGCAACAGAATGTTTCCTAGGAAGACAGTGTGCTTTTTTGCTAGCACTTCTTTAATGTAATGAGGCAACCTCATCGTGATCCCAAATCAAAGAGTAACCAGTTACATCCCAAAGTTCAGGCAGTAAAAAGAGAAATGTCTGGTTTGCCTTTGTTGATGAAGGGAAGCAAATGGCTTAAAGCAAATGGCTCCACACCCTAAATCCAAACATCATTACTTTTTTCCTACTCAATATAGACTCACTCAGATTACTTGAAGGACCATTTGCAGTATTTTGAATCAGAAACAGCTCAGCTTTTCAACAGTCATTATTACTTGTCTACTTTTTGGACTTATTTGCTGCAGTGATGACAGTTAAGTACCTTTAGAAATGCTAAAATGTTGTTGCTTTTCTTTTCAGAGATCCTTTGAGACTGCAAAGACTATTTAAAGAAGGAAGACGGCATGAGACTGGATTCAGTGCAGTAAAGTAGGTTAGTTTGAGGACAAGACAAAAAATCATTATTTAGAACTTCTTGTGTTGCCGTGATGAGAACTTACCATTGCTTCTGGCTGCTGTTTTGGGCTGGTCAGCCCCACCAAAGTTTCTTAACTCCATTATCCAAAAGGACTAGTGGCTTTCCAGAAAAGGAAGAGGTTTTGGTATTGTCTGGAAACAGCAGGCAAGACTTCCATCGTTCCAAAAGGAGCTGGATGTGGAATCAGTTCTTTTTATTGGAGGAATACACGGGAACTGACTACCAATATGTTGGCAAGGTAAGTTTCTTTCACATGCATCTATGTTTTGATTTTAGAAGCACTGGAAAGCCAGCAATAGCAAGTAGGTAAGAACAATGCCTGCTGCAACTTTTAGTTCATATTCCTGTATGCCCAGCTTCTGCTGAGGAATAGTTCAGCCGAAAGGTTAATATACTTCAACTTCAAATTGTAATCAACAAAAAGTTCCTCATTTAACCAGGAAGTCCCATGGCAAATCGTTAGCGATTCTATTAAAGACTTTTCTTTTTATTTTGTGTCTGGAAATAATGCAGTTTAATTATAGGGCCAGATTTTTAGCTTTAAAATGTAGTATGTGTTTTCCCTCATGCTCATTAATTTTGCTAGAGTTAAACTATATGAACCAAGAGGTTTAGGTCTTAAGTTAGAATTCACAGTACCTACATTTTTGGTTAGGATTCTCTCTACCCAGAAAAAGGCTATTGTTCCCTTTTTTTATTCCCCACTGCACACAACAAGGCTGCAGCCATTTCCTGATGAGGTTTCGTGGTGCCACTGAGGGCTCTGTGTCAGGAGTCACCACCAGCCATGCTGCTGCAAAGCACAGTTGAAGCACACTGTGCTTGTATACTAAGAAGCAACAGGCAGCTGAAAATTTCTAATCTGAAAGCATGCTGGCAGTTGGAAAAGAGTCTGTAAAAAATAATTTAAGAAAGAAAAGTCACAGCTTAGCTCTGAGAATGTCCCCCTCCCTGAGCAGCAGACCCCCATGTAGGTAACATGACCCCCATGTAGAGCTAATGGACCTGAGGTAAGAGCCTAGAGAGAGTCTGTACTGCCCAAGGTGCTATAGTCTATAGGAATCTGTCTCGCAGAATGCAGAAATTCTGCTACTGATGATGACATTCAAAGCAGAAACAATACAGCTTGGTTTTCCAAACTAAGATGGGGTTGTGTCTGATCTAGTTTGATCTCTCAAGCCTCTTAGCAAAGGCTGCAGATCACAGTGGTTTGACATTTCATCTCCCTCTGCAAGCTTCTGAGCATTCCCATGAGAGATAGTGGCTGCTTTTCTTGCCTGCCAGTCAGCTGTCAGTCAAAGTTGGATGCAACACTCCTTTCCTGCTAAATGGCTGCAAGGCATGATTCAAATGAAGAGCTACTCAGCTGGTGTAATACTCATAGAACTCTAGCCAGGATAATCAGCATTCATGAAGGGTACCATTGAGCCCAATCTACAGGAAAAGGCCAAAGGCAGAGAGTCCTCAGAGAGGAGAAGTAGAGAAGGAAGATAAGAGGGTAAGAAAAAAACCCAGAAGAGAACAAGAGGAAAAAACTAGAAAGACAAGAGGTGGAAGAAATGGAAACTTTACAAAGTGGAATCAAGATGGAAAAGAGGGGAAAATAACATAAAATGTGGATAGAGGATAAGAGTTGGGGGAAAAAGTTTACCTAAAGAGAGCAAAAACAAAAGCAGAAGATAAGACAGTCAAAAGAAAAAAATACAGTAGGTATGAAGCATGGAGTCAAGGAAAAAAGAAAAAAAAGAAATTAAAAGACAGCAGTCGTCTGCACAGTCTCCTGTTTCACAGTCTGCTGAGGGTGGTCAGGGTAATGGGATCTCTTTCTTCAAAGATGAAGCATGTGGTCCTGAGGTGAGTTCTACAGTCTTGTCATTTTCACTGTGAATTTTGACTTTAAACTTGCTCAGGCCCCCTTTATCTCCACTGCAGAATTAGATTAGAAGCTATTGACTTCAGAGGGACTGATGGGGAAGTGAATATTCCTGCAGGATGAGATTGCTGAGAGACAGCTAAAAAATGGTCTAGTTGGACCAGAAAACCAAGAAAGTCTGAACAGTAGTCAGAGATAGAAAAAAAAAGTAGATGTTATTTTTAAAAGTTGTTCATCCACCTACTTGTACTTCAGTACACTTGCTATTGCAAAGCATAGAAACAACACATAATATATAAATGTCATTGATTCTGTGTTCCTGAGCTGTTCACAAGTGGCCTTTCACACATCTTTCAAATGCCAGAACTGCTCACACTCTTGTAACTGAACAATTAGCCAAGAGGCATGGAAGAACAGCCTTTTATTATTAAAGTTGAGTATTGGTGTGAGGAGAAATGATAGAAACATCTAAATGTCTCCAAATTGAGGTAACCAGGCAATTTAACTGAGCAATTAAACTTGACTGATGTGAGGAAATGAGGATAATGAACATTTTTATGATGCTTTTTTTTTTTCCTCAGAGGACTAAATGATAACCTTAAATATGGAGGTAAAAATGGTAGGAATATAAAGAAGAAATGTGAACAGCAAAATCTTTTAAAACAATAGCAAAAGGTGTAAATAAAGGGGAACTACGCCTATGCCTTACTGTGTAAACAGTCAGACATGGATCTTCCGGGTTTTTTTGTGTTTCGTGGTTAAAGCTGGTGGGCATTAACACCATAATTATAAAAAGACAAAGAAAAGATTCCATATAAGCCACCAAAAAAAAATCTTTTACTCGGGCTGGTTTCACTTTTGCCTCTTCATTTTTTTTTAACATCTGTTTAATCCAAACATCTACATCAAAATTTGAGAAATAAGAAGTCTGTTGTGAAAGATTCTAACAAACAGCATTATTTCAATGAGCTGCCCAAATTACAGTTGTAAAATCCTGTAACTGCTTATACTAGAAAAAACACATTTGCACCATAGTAGTTTTAGAGAGTAGGGAAAGAACAGTGAAAAGGAATGCATTTGTGTTTGAGATAATAAAAAAGAAAGGTAATCTCTCTCAAGACAGAGGTCAAGGCAGTACTGAAGACAAGGCTGTGGCACCATCCGAGTCACAGACCAGAGCACTGGTGTTCTCAATACCCTGTATACTCTTTATTCCTTGAACCCAAAGCTTTCCATCCTTTAGGAGTTAATTGTCCAAGCACATATGAAACAAAGTAGCCCCTTTTTCGGTAGCCAGGGGTACTGTCAGCTGTTTAAAAGTGCTCCCCAGTTTTGTATGCTACGCCTAACTTTCCTGTCAGCCCAAACATGCAGCTGTGTCTCACTGGACAGGGATGTGTGGCTGCCAACAAGACGCTGGCAGTGTTATAAATACAAGTTGATGTTTGCTGTGGCTCTGACACCAGATCGATCGCTTTATTATTTGTCCCTGTATTCCTGAACTGCATTCCTGTGTATTTGTGAAATAAAGTCTTTTAAAAAGAATAGAAATTCACTTCTCCAATCACTCTAGTCTCAGACCTAATAGTAAAGAACTTGAAGAAAAGTTCTAGACTGGAATTATTCGTTGCACTGCTGAATAACTTGTGAACTACAGCTGTGCATTGAAGTGTGACTGATGGGCACAGTGACATTTTAACCTGAAGATACCTTTTCTTCTGGTTCAGAAATTATAGCACTTGGCAGGGACTCAATCCAAAAATAAAATAAAAGAATTACATGAGCATCAAAGTAGAGAAGTATCTAACACTACTACCTAGCCAAAATTTGCAACATCTGAGTTGGGTTTTAAAAGAGCTCTAGTTCTACCTGTGGCTGCTTGGTACAATTTTAAAGGGCTGAGGTTAATGCATTGTTAAATCACAGGTAAACAATTAAGTGGTAGTGCAGCTGTATATAGAAATATATGCTGTTTCCTAGAGATCTTCAGATATTCCATGGAAAAAAAAAAGTGAAAAAATCTGCCCTGTTCCAAGATTATACTCATAGGTATAGTTACCATTTGTATGCACTTGATGGCTTTGACACGGCTGTCCCACCGGCTACATAAAATCCATGTACTGGCATCCATCACTGCGTTAGAGCAGAAACCTAGAATCGTTGTTATATAAAGGGATAGGATTCCGCATTCTTCAGGACTAAAGAAAGATCTGAACAAGTCTTAGATCTTACTCATTAACCCAGGAACAGCCTCTGGCACCCTGCAATGGAAAGGACCAGCTTTGTTTCCTGGTAACAACAGGCACAACTGTGGAACAGTTTTGTAACACTCTGTCTGTCTGGCACTGAAAGGAAACTTCCAGACATACTTTTCATTTTTGCTGTGTCTTATTGATGTTCATATAGTTGAAGCTGTATGCTCGCCTGCAAGCTATCTGATGTTACTACCTGTACAACCCATCATAAACAATCAGCCTCTGCTGACAACTCCATTTTTCAAGGCAGATAAAGTCAAAGTCCTGCTGGTATGTGGCTTGGCAAAGCAAAAAAGATACTGTGTCACTATGCAAACCCAGAATCTTTTTGTTTGGTGTTGAAGGAACCACTTGGAAAGATGAATTCCCCTCTGTCAAGGAATTGTTTAAGGTACTGTTGACCCTGCTTTGGAGAAGGAGGTGATGAACTAAATATTATCACAGTATAGTTTCACCAGTGTTTTTCTTTCTTTTGTCTGATCTTATTTCTGGCTACAACTATTCTGAAGGCAAGCAGAGTGGTGTATTTCAGCAGAAGTAAATGAAACAAAAGGCAGAATCTCTCCAAGCCATTGCAAGTAGAGGGACTAAGTAATGTACTGAGGAAAAAGTGTCTGACTGTGAGCACACACAAGGGGCTATTTAAACAAAGAAAATGGCTGTCATGTGATACAGTCCATGCCTTTTCAGCATTTAAAGTAGTAAAGGGTCACATTATTCCAGTGGTTATCAATGTGCAATATTATATATTAATTGAATGATGTGATAACTAGCAAGAGAAATCTTCGCTTTCTCTCTGATTTTAGTACACTAGTTTTCTGTACTTACCTTCAAAATTTTTGTTACTCGAAAAAAGCAAGATGTGAAAAGTCAAACTAAAATGACTCCCTATCTGCACTTTTAACATCCTTTATGCAGTTTTATTGGCAAACATTTGCTCAGTATTTGTTTTCTTTGCCTTGTAACTTGCACTATGATATATGTCTCATGTCTTCAGTTCCCTGTTCCAAACACGGTGACTATTTGTTATCTTTACGATGCCTAAAGTTAAAAGTTACCCTTGTAACTTCTATTTATTCAGGGAGTATACTCAAAGCAATTTTTAATTTGTTTTTGATGATCAGAATATCCTGTCTCAGGGTCTAGATGCAACATCCTGCATCCAGAAGAACTAGAAGCATTAAAACTAGCCTTTTACATGTGGCAAAACTGATGTACAGGGAGCTTAAATGGCCTTCTGCACAGTTAAAAGTCAGAAATTCCAAAGTGGAGATTGAAAAACAAAAAAAAATCAGAGTTCTTAGCTGCTTCCCCACCCCCCACAGTTTATATGAGTAGGTCACCTGCCTCCCACTTCAATAGGCTGAATACTTGTCATTCTCTTAAAAGTAGAACAAATACTGTGGCGCATCTGTGCTTCCATTATTCCTCATCCATCAGTCATATTTTATGTTTCACCACTTGACTTTCCCAAGTGCCCTTCATTTCTATATTGAATTGCACACACATACACACACTTGTCTTATATTCCTCTTTGAAAGATTTACTGGCACTGATAGAAGTCCTCGGCACTGTCGGTCTCTGCAGAATAGAGATAACTCCGTAATGAGGGACAGTTGAGAGGTTAGAGGCCCAGAATGACAATCCAGAAGCAGCTTGCAGATTTTAAACCATCATGTGGGGGGCTAAGAAAGGAGATAATGAGCAATGGGTGGGATGGACAAGGATGTTATTCAGAAAATGAAAAGGCAGGAAATATGGCATGGTTAATGTTTACGATCATCATAATTGTGAATCTACTTGGCACCATCCTTGTATCCAAATATATTACACAATATAAGAGCCTTACAACCATCTGTTTCAAATACACCACATTTCCTACATTATGGCACATGATGGTACTTACAGTGTAACGACACATAACCTCCTCCCTTTCTTCCCATTCCTCCTTTAGAAGCAAGCAAATCCTGGGACCCTTGAGGAAATATTTCTGTTAATTCTTATTTTTCATTTTTGTGTCCCAAACAAAACAGTTTTGTTTTCCACATGCTAATGACCCACTCGTAGCAGTGCTTGCATTTTGGATCACATCTTTTCACAGATTATCCTGTTCTACTCTTTTTAGTAATCTGCACATAGTCCTGGATTGTGAGTCCCTAGACTTCTAACTATAGAAAAACTGCTGAACATATTCATCTTCCTCTCTAGGGAGAGACTGCATGTGAAGTTCATGCTTTATTATGGGTTATTTAGATCACTGTTCTTTGGAGCTGCAATTACTATTTTCTTATTTGTTTGTGTAGCACAGCAGAGTTCTCACCATGAAGCTGCAACATCATGAATATAGGTTTTGAAGGTTAGCAATAACTAAAAAAAAACAAACCAACCCTCTTTCAGGCCTAAGACAATCATTGTACTTCACTATTTGTTGTTTACAGTTGGCTTACCAAAAATAGTAGACCATAAAGCTTAGAGAAATCTCTTTATTAAATTAAACATATTGTCCGTGACTCCCTTTTCTTTTGCTGCCTTTTCCCTCACTGGTGAACATCGGTTCACAGTGGGGCAGCAGCGGGTTGAGAGCTGTGGCCAGGCAGTGTAACATTTCAAAACACAGACTGAAAATGTGTTGTGATGTGAATGCCTACTGTTGATCTGTAAGCGCTAATGCAGACTGTGCCTTGCTTTCACCATTAATGGGGTGAAACAAACCTCAGCATGCACTTGCAAGTACTTCAGGATTCAGCGAAGCTTGTAGTTACCATGAAAGTCTGAGGTGGCAAACTAAGGAAAGGGAAGAATCGCCCTCTGGAAGGAAAAGTGAAGGAAAAAATATCAATCCTTTCTCTCTTGTCTTTTAATTTCACCAAAAAAAAACCCCAACAAAAAACCAACCAAACAAAAACCCCCAAATTGAAACAGGAAAACAAAGGTTATAAAGAAATAAAACACTGAGTGAGCTGGGAGTTAAAAACTTACATTAAAGGAGAAGAGGGAAACCGATTAGCAAATGTTTATTTTAGAGCTATCATTCCCACTGTTTTCTTTACAGAGTTGGTTATTTTGGAGTCATACCATTTTATCCTCAACTTCTAACCCCAACTTGCATATGCTGTGTGACACAGGGCAGAGCTCCTGGAGAGCTCAGCTGAAATGGCCTCTCTGTATAGGACTATTGTCTCTGCCATTATTTCATACTTTGTCTCTTTGTGAAACATCAAGTGATGTTTCACCATTAGATGTCTGCTGGCACAAATAAGATTTTAATGTCTTGCACAGGCTCACATAATGATCATTCAGTCACCTTTAGCATGTTTGTCATCTTTGTCTGTTCTGTATCTTCATGTTGGAAGGCGACATCAAGTTCAGTCAAGTCATTTGTATAACTCATGTGTTTAGCATCATGTTATTATTAATGGAAGGTCAGGTTCTCCCTGAAAGACAGCACCAAACAACATAACTGTACCTTTGGCTCTGTGACATACTTCCTTGTACCTAGCAGCCCTTGCAATCAAGCTGATCAGGGCACTGGCAGAGGATTTAAAGGGCATGCAAACAGAGGTGTCAGAGCATTCATTCATAATTCCTTTCCACTTCATGTAGTTTTACACATTTCAGGTCAGTTGCTTAAAGCACAGTTAATGCTGCTTACAGCTGCTAAAATTACTCACAGACTGTCCTGTACAGCTTGGGAATAACAACTGGCAAGGGGGTTGTGGGCAAAGAGTTAATGTCTGTGGAAGAAAACTCTTGCATGTGTATTCGTGGTAGTTGTAAACTGGTGTGAGCTTGAGCCTCATGCTACTGCCAGGTAGATCCTGTCAGGATTTACACCATTCACCTTATAAATATCTGTTATTTTACCTACAGAAATATTTTATGAACCATTTCCTTTAGAGTTGTAGACTGATAGTGTCACACCAATTATATGTGCTTCAGAGAGAATTCTTTTCTTTCATGAATACTAGATAATATGTAATTGGGAGAGCACAGGCACAAATATTCTCACCAAAAGAATACCAGGTTCTCCAGTCAAAATTAACATGCATTCGTAGACAGGCTATGCTGGATCTTGAACCTGAATTGGTGTGACTTTCCCTATTTTCAGAATTTAGGAGCTTTACCCAAAAACTATGGCTTTTCAGACATTATAGAAAGAAACATTACATCACTGTCACCATCCTTAGATGCATCCAATTTTTTCTTACGGAACTGAGTGCGTCCAATTTACTTAAAAGGCTCCTGATTTATTGGATTTATTTATCTTTGTCTGCTGTGGATAATGTTTCACTCTACCAGAATTTTCTGCCTGGCTCAAGGCTCTTTGGGGCCTGTGGGCAAGTTGCAGTTCCATATCCCTGAGCAGTTCTACTTTATTCATGACTAATGGGTCCAGCATAACACATCCTCTGGTCAACTCATCCATCACCTGGGTGAAGAAGTTGTCTTAGGACATTCTGCAGACACCTGGGTTGCTTGCACACAGACATATTGCCCTTCCAGCAAACATCAGAATGATTAAAGTCCCGCAAGGATACTATGACCTGCAATCACAGGGTTTCCTCCATCTGTCTAAAGAAGGCTGCATCTGCTTCATCTCTTTGAGAAGAGAGTCTGCAGCAGATACCTAATGTGGTGTCTTGTGGTGGCCTGTCCTCTTATCCTCTTGATCTCGGCTGATTTGTCACCTGTTTCAAAACAAAGCTGCATCTACATGAGCTGATTATTTGCTAATCCACCTCCTTGCCTTCCTGACCTGGCCTTGTAAGGGTCTACATCATTCTGCTGCAGCATTCAAATCATGTGAGCTGTCCCTTCACAGCCTCACTAATGCTCTCTGAGGAATACTCATTTGAAAGAAGTATATACTCCATGCCAGACTTGGCTAAGTTTCCCATAAACATTTTCCTAGTTGAGCAGTCTTCCTCAGCAGTGTCCTGTTGGGAGATAAATGTATGGCCTTTTATATTGTGTCTATTGTCTCACAAATCTTTATCTGGTTATATAACACAAACTTCTGTTTAGGAACAAAGTTGAAAACATGACAGAGCTGAGATATTTTTTCCTTTTCCCAGCTTCTGACCTGTAGAACTAGATGATAGGGGCATGCAAATAGATTTAAGACTCAATTAAACTTGTGGATATGAATTAATTTCCTTTTTGTTAAGTCTTCATTTAAATCTGAATGTGGGTTCTCATTTATTTTAATGTTTGTCTGTATCCTCCCTTCTTCATCCCCCTACTTCCTCCCTGACACACACACTTTTATATAGTGTATAAAATTCATACACACATTTCAGGGTTTGATTGTCAGCATCAAGCAGTCAGAATATCAAAGGGTCACCGTTGTCAGTAAGCAAAGGATGAGCATTTGCTTTCAAGCACATCCATCAGGGAGTAGTCAGAAGCTGTTACTTGCTGAGAAGCCTGATGTTTTATTCAACTATACCCCAGTAAAAACATTTCTGGATATTAGGCCAAGAGGTTTTTTGTTTTGTTTTGTTTTGTAGTTCATCTTTAAGATAGACTCTCCCCTATCCCCACAGGAGAATAGAGGCTCTCACTGAATTAGAAATGTATATGCTCATAGACCTTAATTGAGGTATATGCTTACTGTAGTAAGCTGTATTTGCTTACTATTTAATTATGAAGCATTTTTGAAAGTTCATGATTTCAAAGAAAACATTTTGTCAGTGATTAAATAGATAATTCTGACCACTGATAAAGAATAATCAACTGTCCTTGGGTAAATTTGCAGGGAAATCAAAGACAAACAAAGCTGGACATATAGTACAGACTGATTTCACTAACTATACACATCACATAATTTAGAGACTAAGGCATATATACTAAAATTATTAATTATAGAAGTGCATGTTTGCTGAATGTACTCTTTTCTGAAAGAAATACCTTCTCCAAATACCTGCTGCCATTTTCCAGTATGTGAGTTCCCTTTTCTAATTGACTAATGCAGGACAGGACAGAAGTCCCATTATAGTCAGTTGAAGGATATCAGAATACTGAATTAATTTCCTCTGACTTGGAAAAAAAGCTGTAAAGAAAGTTGGCGCTCTTGAATTGTAGACACAATTCTAATTGAAAAATGGGGGTTTAGGCATGCATCCCTTTATGAACTCATTGTATTCTCATTGAACGTCATTACAAGTCAGGCATTTAATTTTCCTTAACCCCAGATAGGAAAGCACATATATTCCTCTTCAAGGAATTTTTAAGATACCTCAAAATGCTACTTTAGCTACTATAGCCAGCCCCAGAAAGCAGAAACTCCCCTATCTACCCCATCCAAACCTTTGGTAACCTTCAGATGGTGGATAATAACAAAAACCTGAGAACAATTAGATTTTCTAGCTTTGCATCTGCGTTAAGGATAGGCCAGCCCCCCACGCTCTAAATGCAGCAGGCTGTGGCAAAGCCACAGTATTGCTAATCTTGATTCCAGTTAAATGATCCTCAGTCTTTTCATAAACTAACACAGAAACAAATCACGCCCAAGGCTCTCAAATCATGTTATAATCATTACATACAGAACTGGACATTGTTAACATTTTACTGCAGGGAGAACATAGAAACATCAAATAGTGATCTGTCTAAGATCAGACAGGAAGACTGTGACAAAGACAATATTAAAACCTGACAGTGTATTTGTGGCTACAAGCCTATCTTTCCTTTATATATCTTGTGTTTTTGTCAAAGAGATACTCTTAAAGGTGCTTCACTCCTTGTTTGTATTTTTTTTTGTACACCAAGAAAATCATCAGTGATGCCTCAAACTAATTTTTCCATTTAGTCTTTTAAGTATCACACTTGAATCCAATGACTGACTATTCAGTTAAGGTGGTAGATTTGCTGTGGTGAGAATGTCCGTCTCTTAAACCAAAACAACTTCTACAGCTCTTGCAAGAATTCAGAGGCTTGAATTTTCATTTCTCATCACTGGAATACACTAGATAAAACAATTTTTTCATCTATTCTAATCTTCTGCTCAGCTGTCCATGTAAGAGAGTTTTCCTGGTACCTGAGCTAGGGTATGACAAGTCTGGAGTTGGCTAAGTCCTTTATGCTTTTTAGTAAGTGAGTGCTGATGCCTCAACTAAAACAAATCCTCATGTCTGCCAGGTTCTGTTGCTACCACACAGTTTGAAAACACTGGCAAAAAGAAACAGTGCTATGTATGTATGACAAACAGTGTATGACAAAGAAATCCAGATGTTTAAATAGATGGACCGAAAGCATAAAACAGGGACTTTAAACTGCCTTGGCCTTCCTTGAGAGAAGAACAAGATCTGCACGCTTTTGTGAGGGTAATTGCAGAAGTCTGTACAATGTTCTATTGTTACCGTCACTAGTATTTAGCTGAAGAGGGCTCTTTGATCTTTCAAAGGCATAATGAAACTCAACTGCTCTAAGTAAAACTGGGAAAATTCAGTATACAACCATGGATTTTTTTTTTAAGTGAGAGGTCAGTTATTACTCAGAGTCAGAATTGTTTTGGGTTCCTTAGAGTCTGAAAGGAAGACTCTTTCTGAAGAGTTATACAGTATTTCAAAGGAAAGAGAGAGGTTTGATAAAAGAACATGAAACTCAGAGGCCCATATGTATAGAGATCAGACTTGACACCACAGTTTCTTGTTCCTTAAAAATTAAAGACCTGTTTGTCTTTGTAAAGGCAACCTTTGTAAATTCCTGCTATATTTGGGCTTATAGATAATAGAAAGAGGAACAAATAAAACTGCATTACCACAGATGTGCTAAGCAGCACTCAGCTCAGGACGACATGTAGGTACCTTTGCCAAGTTTGCAGCTTTGCCACAAATTCATTAAGATCTGATAATCAGTTGCCCCTAGAGGGAAGGGCCATCAGAATAAGGCACCTTGCTAGTTTGATGTACTGCAGTGCAGGACAAAAACTCTTGTGCCATTGTCACTGTTTAGTCACAATGAAGAGCAGAAGCATCTGGGGAACCCAAGAGGGAAAGGACTTGAGAGGCCCCAGGCAATGTTGAAAGTATTGACACATTCCAATTGATTTTTTTGCAAAGCTGATTAGCTGTGGCTGCATGTTTGCACTTCAGGTTAGAAAACCCATTTGTGCTTTTTTGAAGGGTGTTTAATAAAGGTTTGAGTCACCAGAGTATGGGTGTTTATTCTTAGCTCCATACATTTAAAATAGAACAACAGGTTCCCAACTTTTGGCAGCCTATTCCATAGACCAAGGATCCCAACATCAGCCAAACTGCTGTTACTGTCTATCTTAGGCCATGTGGCCTTACATTTGGCCCTGAAAAAAGAGAATGGAAGGTGACTTCCAGCCTGCCTGAACCTTCCTGAGCCTGAGGTTCCAAAGTGAGAGAACACATTACATCTTGTCCCTGGTCTATTGACAAATTCTTGTTCCACTGCCCCTTATATTTCTCATTCTTCTTTTTTTTTTTCACTCCAGCAGCCTATACTCTAATTATAGTGCCTTTTCTGTGTTCTGTTTGTTTGTTTTGAAATCAAATGCCACCATCTTTTATACTCAGCTTGCCTTTTGAATACCTGGTTGCTTGTGAATCTTGAAGTATGCTTAGTGCTTTTTGAATTTGTTCATCTGCACAAAACTGGTTTTAGTCCCTCTTAGCATCATTCATTTACAGGGAACAGATTGGCACTGCTGCTTTGGAGAATGAATGAGAAAGATCACTGACATTTTGATACCTTCAAGAAACAGAAAGACAGCATCACCAGGATGTTTTTCACTAGATCATTTTTTAAATTTCTCCTGTAATCCTTGATATCAGGACAATATGTTTTGCAGATGATACTGCTATTACTGAACATGTACAGTTTTTTCCCTGTTTGCAGTGCGTGCAATTTTAGCATTTTTTTGTCTTTGAATCCCACGGATACTTTCTTTTTTCTTTTTCTTTTTTAAAAAAAGCCACTGCTTAGGTTAGAGGGTGCCCTTAGAGGATATTGTTGTTTTACCCTTTGCTTATTATACACTGATGTGGTTATCTTAATAAAGCACTTGATTTATGTTTTAATAGTCCAAGTATTGGATTCCTATATCCTTTACTCTTTTTTATTATTATTATTTCAATATTTACTGAGTTTTTCTACTAATCTGCCTGTTTGCATGCAACCAGCGCTGATAAGCTTTTTGTAAGCAAAGTATCTTGTAGATATGTTGTTTCTATAAAAACATAGCCTGTTATGTATTATTATATTAATAGGATTCCACAGCTGAATGAGCTAGGTTTTGAGGTATTCTTGGTTTTTCTGTACTAACTCGTATGGATCAAAAAAGTAAACACAATCAAACTCCAAAGAAACCAACATGTAAAAGTGCAGAAATCTTATATAACCTCAGTAATTCTTCAGTGCTCTATTTTATTAATTTTCTACAGATTTAATGTTTACATTCAGGATTTGGTCTTGATGATCCTGATGAACCCCTTCGAAGTCAGCATATTCTATGATTCTATAATTCTTGATTTCAGTCTTGAATTTCACCCTTTATTGCTGATGAGAATATACTACAGTAAAAAAAGAGAGCTATTAAAAATTGAAGGAATAGAAACAGAAACAAAATGCAATGTTCATTAAATAGGAGTTATTAAGAGAAAAATGTAATAGACAATGCAGAGTCATAAAATGGAAGGAGAAGGAGCAGGAGAAGGAATAAAAAAATTAGTCTTTTAGTCAGGAAGAACCAGTTTGATACAGCAATGAAAATAGCAAATGTTTGTGCTTATTTCTTATACAGATAGGAAAATATTAACATTCTTGTTCTAAGGTCTGTCTCCACCTGTACAGAAGGAAGGCCAATTGCAATACAGAAATTACAGAAAACCAGCTAGGAGAATTAGCCCTTCGTATCTGGCCTTTTCTTCACTGGCTCTTTTTGGAATCCACTTGACTTGAAAACAAGAGACTGAGGTTGTAAACAGGATTCCAGCTGAGGACTCAGAAGTGCCTATTTTGCAAGCAAAGACTGTATAAAGGCTGAGAGTGTAGCAAAGAGAAATAATGAGAGCATATGGAATTATTATCTATAAATACAGGATGAGGAAAAATGTTTGTATGTGGGAGGAGGCTCTTAAAACAGAAAAATAATACTGGCACAAGAACAGCACATCTAATTTGGGAAACAACATCTTTTCTAATCTCCAGAGCAGCTATTTCTTCAAACAGGAACTGTGTATCTCTTGCACCTTTTTCTTCACTAGACACGGCGAGAGCCAAGCCAGTTAAAACTATGTTAACAAAGTCAAGCACTCAGGAGTCAGTCACGATGAACCATATTCAGGTTTACCTTGTTAACTATAGGAACTTCACTTACTATAGTAAACTAATAATGTACTGTAGTTAACTATTTCAATTATTCTATAAACTGTGACATCTGTAAGGTCAAAAAAGTGATGAAAAATGAAGACTCCTGGTTGCTTGGGACAGCAGATCTTGGGTTAGTGAGGAGATACAGAAGAGTGGGAATCTCCTTTAAGCACCTGTTGCAATAGTTTAAGTACAGCCCCTGTGTGAAAGTGTTGTTTCTGACAGCTCTACATCAGGGATGGTGGTGCTGTGATCTGGTAATGCTGGGTCTGTTTGCGTTTCTTTTTAATCTTGTCAATTCTTTTTTGTTGTTTTATTTTCTTTGAAAATGGCAGTCTTTGAATCTTACTTCGAAGTCTGTCTCTCCATTTTTGAGGCTGTAGAGTATAAATTTTCATGTAATCTTCAAATTGCTTTATATAAGAATGGAAAGGAATCATCTCTTCTAGTTTCTTTATACACCAAGATTTGGAATCACTGTAGCACCGTCTTCCATTGTCTTCCAAATTATTTATAAGCATCTAACCTTCCATAACCAGCTTCAGCAGTCCAGCCTCTATCTCTGTCCATCAGCCTCCTCTAAATAGTTCTAAAGTCTATTTGCATATTTCAGTTAAATTTTGTAGAGCAATAAAGGTGTAAAAATCATTAATTTAATGTAGTTTGAAGAACAGTAACTGCATCAGGCAAATAAACCTACTTTTTTCCTTGACTGGTTGGTCAGCCACCTGTTCCATAAATACAAGTATAAACCACCACCAGCTATGGCCCATGATGGTTCTTTTCCAGCCAGTATATAGGGAACATAACAAGCAGCCCCATTTTGCAGTCTCTAAAGGATTTGAGGACAAGGGCCAGAGCAGGAAGTATCCAGCACCGCGCAGTGAGGTGAGTGATATGAGGGAGACAGGAGGCTTTGGCTTAGGGCTGAGTTAGATAGCAAGGTTATGTGGCATACAAAAAGATCCAGAGCTCAGCATAATTGGGGCCATAAAGAACATGGCACACACATCCATAGGAAATCTGTCATTTCTGGTGATGCTGGATCTCGTCATGGACCTTATGGAATACCTTTTCGGAAGCAAAGATCTTTTATGTCTTGTAATAAATTATTTCTGTAGGTGTTTGCCTTATTGATACATTATATGTATTGTATGTATAGGTAGGTATATGGAACACATACATAGTATTTTGGGGGTATTTTTTGTGCATTTGAAAGAAGTCTGTACTTAAACTTCAGCAAAATACATATAAATACTTACTATCTAATGTGCAAAGCTAGTGACGTTTTCCTTTTAACACAGAGTCACCAAGTAGAGCAAAAACTTTGGTGCTGATAATCTGATGATATTAAAGGAGTTGGTTATTACAGTATTTGAGGGGGTTGGTTGATGCTGTAGGGGTACAGAGCAGCAGAAGAGCCAGGGAAGGGTGCAAGGTTGTTATTACTCTATTACAGTATTAGCAGTCTCTTTTTGTGTGCTTTGTTTTTTCTGAATGCTTCAGTGTTGCACTGCGTAACCTCAAGCAATACATGTAGTTGAATTTGTTCATTACTAGACAGGTTTTTGGTGTTTGGATATATTAAATTTGGAGCAAAATCATGTGCTATGAATACTCCCAAGAATAAAACTACAATTCTCTTCGTTAGGTACCTATCAACTGCTTGCTTACTATTTCAATAATTGGTGTCTATTTCATTAATGTGCTAGGAGACAAAAATGTGACCACATCAACCCCAGAATATCAAGTCCCTCTTATAAATACAAACAAATAATAAGACTCAACAGGCAGCTTATTTGTGGATAATTGTAGGTTGACAGTTCAGTGTGTACATCCCAAGGTCAATTGACTTTGATCTTTGCAGAGATTCAGTGAAATTCAGCAACTAGTGTGTAATATTCACAAAAGGAAAGGGAGCTTGGTCTGTAGGGTGAATAGAAAACCATTTTACCCACTGAATTGCCAGGTATGGTAACCAGCAATATGACATTAGTGGGAACTAAACTGCAATTTACAGCTGTCTTTCATAACCTAAAGCCACTTCATAAATGAGATTAACTATGCTGTTTAAATCAGTGTTACAGAATGAGGCAGAGGAGGGGTGTTATTTAACTCTGGAGAATATCCACAGCCTGCAATTTCAATTTTTTGGAATTTAATTACCACAGCTGTAAAAGTACATTTTCAGTACAACCTTGTTACAAATACCTGCGCTAGAAAGCCACTTCTCTCTAGTGTATTCCATTTAAACATACAAAAAAGTTAGTGGCTAGTCTTAACCTATTAAAACATGTGGGATCTCACTTAGATTATACACTTCTGGTCCTGCTGTTTCATAAAGTTTCGTATTAAGGTGAATTTAGCATGTTTAGAAAAGGGCCCCAAGTCCTCTGCCCAGGCCTGACTGTCCCTGTTCGCCTGCCCACAGCCCAGGACCCCATGTCAGCCCCATGGGTGCAGCAGCCCCTGCCCCAGAAACACCATCAGGGCTGGTCTGCAGCTCCCCACAGCCTGTCAGCATTCCCAGGAGGTGCCCAGTGCCCAGCGCTGGGGCTGTCCTGGCCACCTGTGGCTGTGCTGCTCCTTGTCTGGGGAGGTGAAACAGGCCATGGCTGCCAGGCCCTGCCATCGCCCACCTGGGGAGATGCTATTACCTGAGCCATATTGATTTATAGTCTTATTGCTAAAGCACTTGAACAATGCCCTTACATTTTTCCCACATGCTTTGCTGAAGTAATTGCTGAATGTGTAGAATGGGTCCAACTTAATATTTAAAGCCCTGGTAAAACTTTCCTGGAGTGTTACTTTGAAATGAAGCAATGCTCTCTGTCAGAGATGAACACAAATGCTCTTGATACATTCACTCTAGAAATAATTTTTTTTTTAAATGTTCGTGCACAAATACTTTGAACGTAGATTTCACTTGCCTTTTCCTTGTTGTCGTGCTGAAGACACCGCATTGCCTCCACCCTTGGAGATTTTGGAAGGATCTGTCCCAGATACTGTGGAGAATGAGGCTACTCCAGATTGTTGCTAATTTTGAAAAAATCCAAAAACAAACCAAGGAACAACCAGCTCTCATTTTAAAGTAATAATGTATATGACAACAAGCAGAATGTCCACTACAAGGAGCAAATGCTGCAGGCCTGAGTGCACTTTAAGCACTTTTTCCTTCAGGAGGAATGAAGCCTTCTCCATGTCCAGGCAGATGTATTTGAATGGTTTAGGCGAGGACATGTAAGAGGGACAGAAGAAAGATGGAGGCTGGAGAGTTTTTATCTGACTGTAAGTCATTAAAAGCAAACCAGATGGTTCGCTTAACAGTGATATTAAAGTAAAATGAGTAAAAGTATGCCTAGGGCATAGTAAAATCTTTAATTTGTCGTTCATCCTCAGCCTTAGCCAGTGATTGATGGACGTTGTCAGAAGAGTGTCCAGATTAGGTTCTGAATGAATCAATTTACTATAATATTAATATACTGCAATAGCTGATGCATTTACTTTTTACTTCATAGGTTAGTTCTTCACAATTTTGCTTACCTTTGGGATATTGCTCTGTTCAGCCACCGATTGAAATGAATGCCATTGAGTTCCTATGGAAATGAAAAAATCTGTCTTAACATGGAGCCCTAAAAAATTGGCTGAAGTAACATTGTCTTGAGGAATGGTAATATGATACAGCCCAGATTACATGAGTTCTGTGTCCCAAACATTTTATTCTATCCCATGACTATCTGCCATGGCCCTTTTATTTGACTAACTTTATGCAGAGGATAATGAACACTCTTTTGCAATATGGGTGAGTAAACAGAGTGAAACTATAATATCTTGTATTGGCTAGCAACAGTCCTGCTAAAAGCATCTGCAGTATAATTTGTGCACATATCTCATTACAGCAAACTTTCTTTGCAATGAGGTGCCTGGGTAGTGAAAAATAACTTCAACTTAAAAGGAAAATGGGGTTGTAATTACCATTCATTTCATCCTCATAACCTCCCAGTGGTTTTAA
This sequence comes from Atrichornis clamosus, assembly GCA_013400975.1. Taxonomy (NCBI): domain Eukaryota; kingdom Metazoa; phylum Chordata; class Aves; order Passeriformes; family Menuridae; genus Atrichornis; species Atrichornis clamosus. The sequence continues at coordinate 73,545 of WBMZ01010108.1, forward strand.
GTTTTATATACAAAACCCATCAACTGTATTTTTAAGGACATCTCACCTCCAGGTCTTTCTTCAGGACTCGACTTGCACCATTTATTTTCTCCTTTAATTTTATTCCCTTTTTTTTTTTCTTTTAACCTAGTAGCAGTAGCAATTTGCCTCTTCATATGGGTCACACAAACAAAATATTTCTCCCAAGATAAACTGACACTTAAGAAAAAGTAAACCAGAAGATTTTCTTTGCCTGGGTAAAACTTCCACCAAACAAACAGTCAAGGACAAAAAAATGTGATCTAAAATAATAAATCTTTTTTTATATATATTTTCCTCACAAGGAAATGTTGCAAATTTATCATCTATGAGAAACTTTTATAGAGATCTGCTTGGCTTTTTTCCTAATATATAAAAACTTTTTTTTTTCCTGAATAGAAGGGAACAAAATGCAAACTATTTTGTTAATATAGTTATTATCCCAGCAATTAAGCAGTTGATGCTGTGATGTGATACAGGTCTATCCCACAAAAGCCTTATGGGAAGAACTATCCTATTTTACTGAAATCAAACAGAGTTTAGTCACACTTTTAGAGACCCTTTCAGAACCAGGTTCGTGAGACCACACATGATGACACACTGTAAGTTTGTTGTTGGTTTGAAAAACAAGCATTCAGCCAGCCTTAGCCCTTTGTAAAACACATGTAGGACATGACCTCCCACAGCTCTCACTCTCACAGTAAATAATCCACATACAGCCTGGCTAACTGAGCACTTAGTTTGTTCTGTCATGTCTTAGGAAAGTTGTAAAGCTAAAGATATCAAAGCTGGAAAGGATCTTGTCAGAGGGAGCATTTCTTTTCAAAAGTTAGTGGTTTAGCTGGAAGTCTGAACGTTAGATGAGGATCATCTCATTCTCAATATTGATGTCACTGAGATATACTTTGTCTTGATATCCAGAGTCACAGTGGGTCTTACATGGGTGCATTAATTGTGGAGACGTGGAAATTTCATAAACAATGTACATGAAAAAATCTTACAAGTTTCCATTTTTAGTTCTTTAAGTAGTCTGGGCTAGTTAAAGAATATTATGGAAGACTATTCCCAGTGATTCCAACACCTTGTCTATCTTGACCTTTTTTTGCTACTTTTTTCCTTGAAACCAAGTTTAATTAAAATGGTGATAAAAATGAGCTTGGGAGTTCAGCCTGTAAAAAGTCTCAAAACAGCACTATTTCATGATTCATACGAATTAATGATAGTCTGTTACTGAGGGCTGTTTTTGTTTCATTATGATACAGACAAAGTTAAACAGGTTTTCAAGGCAAACAAAAGTTGAGTTTTTGATGTGAAACAATCATAAAAATACACAGTTTTAAAGACAAAATTATTTTCATGCCTTTTCTGTTGCAGGTTGCCTTTGAGGAAAATTCTATTCAAATAACCTATTGAAATTACTTCCTGCAGCAGACTTCTAGTCTGACTTCTTAACAAGCAGGTCTGATAGATGTTTTTTAGAGTCTGAAGTAATGTCTAGTAAATAATATAATTCCTCTAGGCCCCATGGCCAAGGAAATTGGCCAACTGAATAGGACTCAGGAGACCTAAATTCTGTTCGAAATTTCAAGACTAGCCTTCTGGGAAACTTTGTTATCCAAAAGCCAGAGCAAATGGTATTGACTGGTTTTATGAAGGGATGTGAAATCTGTTTATGAAAAATTCTGCAGAGAAGCTACTTATTGGTATTCTTATTATCAAGAGAAAGGGCTCCGTGCAAAATTACACAGAATGCCCATTTTCTCCCTGAAGGAGAAAATTAAGAGTGCTTCAGCATGTCTGCTAATGATTAACCATGCCACTGTTATGATATTTTGTATTATTGGACAATCTTGGAATGTGTGGTGACAGAGACTTTTGCCCTTAAAGGCAGACTTTTTGCATGGAGAATGCTTTCCCTGGGGATCATTGGCATATGTGCACACAGTGAAGCACTGTGCCACCAAGTGCGTTGTCTGCGGATTTCTGATCTGAGCAGAAAGTTGGAGGAAGCCCAAAACAGTGACCATATGGTCATGCTGAAGGCTGCCCTTCCAGCATGGCAGGGGCATAGCCAGGCACTGGTGAAGTCTATGCCAAGATTCTTCAAATTTACAAATCTTTCTCTTCTACAAAACATGCTAATCAGCAATGCTAAGTACTTTGCCACACAATCAATTAGGGAGTTTTTTTTCTAACTTTTCTTCAGGAAAAGAGAAGCAAAGATCTGGTTGGGAAAGTCCAGCTCTCCTGAGTCATAAACGTGTTCTCTATGAAAAAAACAATTTCCAGGAATCTGCTGCCTAAGATATTTTTTTTTCACATTAAATTCATCACCTGTGCTCTGACTATAGAAGCCATTTTAATGTTTCATTTTTTTAATTTTTATTTTCTCTAATGTAACAATAAAATAAATTGTAGTTGAGTAGCCTGGATTTTAAGGCCAGGGGAATAAATATGCCTTTATCAAAGGAACACTCATAAGGGCATGATTTAGTTACACTGTTTGTGTATGCTGAACAGCATTTCAAGAGATGTGGAAATCATCTGGGGGAAAAAAATGGTGATGGCTTGGGCAGCTCACACTTTGTGTGCTAATTACCATCATTCTCTTCTTTCCCTTTCCCCCACCATGTTTCAGCTTGGTCCATGTCCCTTTGGATAAGGCAACAGATCTCTTCACTTGCAGTGCTGTAGTGGTCCAGTACGCCTGCCTGCCTCTGCCCTTAGTTTGCCAGAGCTGTGAATGCATGCATTTTTCTGCTATTTGTGTGTGTATTTCGTGGGTTATTTTATTGTGCACTATCTGGTATATTAGATATGGGGCGTAAGAGCCAAGCACCCAGAATTTAAACTCAAGTGGCTTGACTGGCCACTTTTTAATTCTTTGCTTACTGCAATTCCCAAATCCACTGGTTTTCCACTGTAGGATATCATTGCCCTACATATTTCTAGGATTCCACTAAGCCCCTAGCATTTAGAGTTTATTGATGTATATTTAGCTTGGAAAAGTGGTCTGCAGCTTCAGTTCATGGTTATCCTCAGGCAATTTCTTATAATATTGCAGACCATTTCTATTCTGACATCAAGACACAACTCTGTCTATTCACTGCTTCTACTGTGGTATCAACTAATTTCCCAAAAGCAGTGTATAGCCTTCTGGCTGAGTATTACTGATAGTAAAGCATATATCATTATATCAGTTAAAGTATCTAGAATTGTGTCCCAATTATTTATTTTCCTTTCTTTTTTTTTATTCCCATTTCACCACCAGCTGCATTCAGACCAGGATAAAGGAGATGGATCACTTAAATACATCCTTTCTGGAGATGGAGCAGGAGACCTCTTCATTATCAATGAAAACACTGGTGACATCCAGGCCACAAAGAGACTAGACAGGGAAGAAAAGCCTGTATACATACTCCGTGCCCAGGCTATAAACAGAAGGACTGGAAGACCAGTGGAACCAGAATCCGAGTTCATCATTAAGATCCATGATATCAATGACAATGAGCCAATGTTTACAAAGGACATTTACAATGCCAGCATTCCCGAAATGTCAGATGTTGGTAGGTGCTAACTAATAACTGATTTCAGTGTCTGGTCTGGCTTCTTTCTGTGGAGCTGATGAAGAGCCCAAAGTTTGCAAGCGTTGAGTACAGACATTTGCTGTTTGAGTCTGGAGTAAAAGCACCTCAGACATCTAAAAAAAAAAAAATCAAGTCCAGGAAAATAGTGGCACCAGTTTGCTAGAATCAGAGGTGTCATTTAAGTGAAACATGATCCCTCTGTTTTACCACAAAAAATATGAGTTAATACCATCTAATTTAACTTCAGTGCAAATGAGTTGAGCTGTGTTACATGACACCTGTAGAGTTTAACACACATGGTTAACAGGATTTAGTAACAATGTAATAATATGGTATTCCTCGGCCACCTGTGTCCATACCACTCCTAGATCTGTTCATCAACCCTTCTTTAATTCAGGAAGGTAAACAAAATGGAAAAGGACAGGTACAGAAAGGGTTGTACACATTTCAGGAGTGAAAACTGTCGCCCAAGTCAACTCAACACCAATTCTGAGATATGCCATTAACTTCCTATGCCCTTTTTTGCTCTTTCTATGCAAAAGAAAAGAGCTCCAAAGTCCACTGAAGCCCACTGAAATCTTCCTATTGATTTAAAATATATCGAGCTGTAACAATCAATCAAGAAAAGAAAAGAAAAGAGCTTCCTTGGAATATGATTTTAAGGTGGGATCTTCTGCTGAGAAGTTGACAGGTTTTTATTCTTTGTCTCTGATTCTTAGGGAGGTCATTTTGATTTCTTTGTCAGAGAGCAATGGATGGTTGAATTCCAAGAAGCATATTTCTAATCTGAAATAATGTCCAGGGAGAGAAGCATTAATTAATCATGATCAAGAATGAGATTAAAATAAAGCTCAAGCAATATGAAAATAAAGACTTCGGGGCATACTCTGTCCTCTCATTCATGGGACTTGTCACATGGATGAAATCTCATCTGGTGAAGTGAGAACCTAATATTCACATTTTAATATGTGAAGTGAATGCTTTATTCACAAATGGTTTAACATGCTAAAATCTAAGCTGGTTTTTTATGTTTCTTAACACTTTGCCTAGGATTCAACACCATTTCTTTCTCTAGAAGACACATGAAAAAACAGATTTACATTCCTATGTCATTTTATGAGCATGAGTAAATTTGCAAAAGTATATTCTTGACCTAGATTCAAATTCTGAATGCTTTCAATATTTGGAGAAGTGTGTATTTCTGCTTCCCTCATAAGAAACACAATGAAGGATCTACATATCCAATCAATAACTTGTGTGTTTTAATGAGTTGAGAATAGGACAGCTATCATTTTGGGTTTGTGTCTATGTCCTTTATGAACAGAGAAAATTCTACAATATATCTATAACTTCGTGCCACAAATTTGAATTATTTCTTTTTCTGCATCATACACTGTCTTGACCATGAAAAAAACCTATTAATTTTTGTTTTCTTTAACTTTTCATTGCAGGTACCTTTGTTGTGCAAGTCACTGCAACTGATGCTGATGATCCTACATATGGGAACAGTGCTAAAGTTGTCTACAGCATTCTCCAGGGACAACCATATTTCTCCGTTGAATCTGAGACAGGTCAGGAGACCTTATCTGTCATTCTGTGACAATGTCTGTAATTCAAAATGACATGCTAAGCCAAGCTAGGATATATTAGTAAAAAAATCTCGAAGAGATTACGTCTTACTCAGTGCAAAATCTGACAAACTTTTTAGAGCGATACATCTGTAAACATGACACCTACATTATTTTAGTCTTACCAGCAAAGTCTAACAAATACAATTAGTACTGGATGTGAACCAGTTTTCAATCATTTTTAACAAGCAGTGGGTACAGTGGATGCTTAAATTAAACCAAATAGGTTGGCTTTTAGATGAAAGAGAGAAACAGGTGGGTGTGGAAAAAAGTGCTTAATCCTGATAGATCTTCATAATGGCTAAATTAAGACTGAAGGTTTGTTCAGGTGAGGTTTTTTTCTCCTTCTCCTTCTTCAAAACTAGTTTAAAGTAATTATAATTTCTGTACATCTGCAACATATCACTTTAATGCTAATTTTATGAAAGAAATCTTAATTAAGAGTAATGATAGAAGAGGTAAAATTGGCTGTTGCGCTAAACTAGAAGATCACAAATAGAATCCCAAAGTTCTGAGTTCTGTTTTTGGAAGATGTTTAAATTATACACGGTGACTGGAATTTTTAATGGTCTGAATAACAGACAGCTTTGGAACCTGTGCTTGTAAAACGTATGCGCTCTGGCTGACTGCATCTGCTGTACCACTGACTACCTGACTACATAGGTAGTCTCTTCCCAAGCTTTCTAACTAAATTCTTCAAAAAGAAACAATGGATCTCAAGAAACTCCTTCATTGGGAACATCCATTGTGTTAGGTTGCTGGAAGCTGGAGAAATTGGTTCTCCTCAGCATCCTTGCAGGAAAGAAATAGATTATCCCAGACAATTAATCAGATTTTGCGTTGTTTCTTCAATAAATCTTAGAGACTCAGGCAGGGAAAAGGAAGGAGAGATTATATGTCTCAAATTGAAACCTGAGTTGAAAGAGTGTACACAGTTCTGAGAAGAGGGAGAGCCAAGATCAAAGGGAGCTTCCCTTCAAGCATAAGGTATTAGATACTACAAGCCAGGATTTTTGCTCTGATGCACTCTTTCTGACTTGGACAGTACACTATGTGCTCTTCTAGAGTTAGAATAAGCATGAAGTTGCTGTGAGTTCACCAGTAATAAACTTTCATCAAGAGATTTGTATGGAGCAAGGGAAGCTAAGTAAACCACAGTCTTGATCTCCCTGCCATGGAAATCAATTGCAGAACTCCTGGAGAGAAACATGTCTCTTTCAAAGCCACTGTGAATTTTGTCATGGATTCCAGTACTTGAATTTCACCCCTTTTGCCTACAAAGGAGTCAGTTCTTACCTTAAGAGACCCAGTGAGAATGCAAACATTTGCAAACCATGCTTCATGGTAAATCTGAATGATTGAATTTCAATAGGAGTTGGCCTCATAACTTATATTTGTGCCTTTGAAGAAGGAAGTGACTGGCAAATCATTTCAATCAATATATGAATAGAAATACACTCAGGCATGTTTGGATGCTCATAATTTTCTTAATTAATTTCTCTTCTTCCATTTAATGTCGTTGCACTCTTTAATAGTGTCTTGCTGAAGTTAGCTTTTCTTTTTTTTTCTTTCCACATCTGTCAAAATAATGAACAAACAGCCGTTTTCCAGTTCAGTGAGAGATTTTAGCACAGAGCTGCAAGAGAGTAAATAGTTATGTAAAATAACATGGCTCACAAATAAGTAGAACATCTTTCTGGGGGTACCACTAGTACTGTGTCTGTCACATAGGCAGTAGCCTGAGATGTGGCATGACAAGTCTGTAATTTAATGAACCATCTCATAACAGTAAATATTTGTGCTGGGCAAAGTGTACTTACTTCACAGAGATTGTTTCGTTCTTTAGACTATAGGGGGTTTTTTAATAAGAATTTCAACCAAAGTCAGTACCTGTGAACTCCCCACTCTTCAATTTTCATGTTTACAGGCATTATTAAAACTGCTTTACTAAACATGGACCGTGAAAATAGGGAGCAATACCAAGTGGTCATCCAGGCTAAAGACATGGGCGGCCAGATGGGCGGATTATCAGGAACCACCACCGTGAACATCACGTTGACCGACGTAAACGACAATCCACCTCGCTTTCCCCAGAGTATGGAATATTTACATTCTATGTTGTAACACTAAAATGGACAAAAATTCTTCTTGCTTTGTTTTTTGTTCACCTTAGATATTGTTTCTTCTATTGTGTATTTACTGAGTATCAAACTTTCTTTAGAAAAGCAAAAGAGAACACATAAGTAAGCAATAGCGTCATGCTAAGGTTAATGCAGTGACTGAGAAACAAATATTTAATATTTTTACTCCAGTTGCAGTTGACAGTCTGAGAGGTGAACTAATGCGCAGAAATATCTTCTGTTTTTCCTACCTATTAAATAGCTTTGACCAACATGATCTCTATTTCTTGTTCATTATTATTTCTTTCAGACTTTGTGATTAATTGCATTTTAAGATATCTCTTGTAATCTAATGTATTTAAGTTTTGAAACATATTTATTTAAGTATGCAAAAATATCCCAAGAGCATTTCTATCAAAATGAGTATTTACAGACAGAAAGCATTTGCTTCAATGGATTTTCTTATATTCTTTGCATACAGAACCAAAAGCACATGTATAAATATACTGGGTATTTCTGCCTATTTACTTTGCCTGTCTCAAATAATTTGGTAGATATCTGTGTGGCATTTATGGGAATCAATTGAGCAAACTCTCTTAGAAAGTAAATTCTGTTAATGATCATTCGTAGCCATGTGATTCAAAGTGATTCAGCTTTCATCCACTTCTCTTTCCCTCTCTTTACTTCCTTCTTCCTCTCTCTTTTTCCTTTTTTTACTTTGTCTAACCACTGCTCTCCGTGTGATATGTGTGTATCACAGTGTCAGTGTATGTCAAAGTCAAGAGCAGCTGTTATAGAAAATAATTGCAGATACTATCAGACAAATCAGCAAGCTCTGGCAGTTAAGTCACTGGGAAAGTTATTGGACACAACTTGTCATTTAGGTTCAAAGTCTGTTCTTAGCTGTGGGCTAAGAGTTTCCATTTAAATTAGAGCAACTTAAGAAGAAATATAACACTCTGCCCCCAATGAGTTAATTATACATCTCTGGACATAAGTGTCTCCAACATAAAAGCCAAAGATACAGCTTCATAATGCCAACATTCCACAAGTAGAGTTTTTTTCTGACAAAAATTCAATGTAGTACATTTTTAATAGGCATTTGATCTGGATTCAGTTTTAGTGTTACTAAGCTTCACTGGCTTCTGACAGTTCTTAATATTTGTCCTTTGGCCTCATGACAATTCTAGTACGGCCAACAGAAACCATGAGAACGTCTACAAAGGGACATCTGTTGCTAAAGTTGCATGTTTGTAGCAAAGAAAAAATGCCAATCCTCCATATCAGAAAATAGATCGAAAAATAAGTTACTTTTATCCACAGGAATTATGGCGGAAGCTGAAGTTTTGCCCCAGGAAGGCCTGAAGACACCGTGTCTCACAGGCTCATCTGTGCACGCCCAGCATGGACAGTGCACTGGGAGATGGTGGCCAAGGCACCTTGAGACTGACTAACAGGATTTCCCTCTCTGTCTGCTGCAGGCACGTACCAATTCAGAGCTCCCGAGTCTACGCCACTTGACTCCCCAGTTGGCAGGATAAAAGCTAATGATGCTGACGTGGATGAAAATGCAGAGATTGAATACAGCATCACTGAGGGGGACGGGTATGACATGTTTGGAATTACCACCGACAAGGACACACAGGAAGGAATTATAACTGTGAAAAAGGTACACACCTTAACACACTTAATCCTAGCCTCTGAAACACCAGTCAAAAGTTTATCTAGCACATATTTATTTTTTATTTCTAGTGCAACATGTAGGTTTTGTTAATTTGAATGCTCTCTATTGACAATCTCTACATTTCCTATGTAAAGTTTCTTTTATACAAGTAGTTGGTATCCTTCCTCTTTTACCTGCTTTAGTAAACCAATGCACATACTTTGGAGGGCCTGAGAGAGTAAATAACCTAAGGAGTGGGGTGTGACTGAGAAAAAATTCTACAGCCTGAACATACCCACAGAAAAGCTCAAGGAAGCACCACCATCCAACTGTGATTTTCTCCCTATTATGCTGACAGGATTTGCTCTCTTAGTAGAAGGTGCTGTGTTAAGACCACAGAAATAATGAATATCAAATTATCTATTTTGCATTATTAGAGGATGTTGAATTGTATAGCTGTAATGTATTAAAGTACACAGACAAATTTCTTTTGATTCACATTTTGTAAAAATTTAATAAATCCATCAGCTTGCTTTTGCTTTAGAAAAAAAATCACAGTGCCTTGCTAGATCACAGTGGACATCATCTACTAGGTTGCACATTGGTTGTCAGAAAAGGTTTGAGAAATATTGTTTACAATGGGTTATCAGGCAAACTTGATAAGGTTACAGATATCATCCTTCATCAGTTCAAGTTCAGTCATCACTAGATAGACATTGTGTAGATTTTCCGAACATGCACTTGCTTGTTGATATCAGTACGACACCTGTCATTACTTGTTTTTTAGGAGATGCCTTCCAGGGTCTGATTATGATATCAGTCTAACTCCGTTTGCATTTCTGTCTGTTGCTGACAGAAGCTGTGAATCTTCTACAATGTAATGGAAAAACGGGGTGACTACTCCCTCCCCACATTTCTCTAAGTAGTGACAAAGAGTTTCTAAATGCTGTTTCTCAATAGTTTTAGCAGAGTGTGCTATAGTCATAGCCTATCATAAAATCATGTTTGGCTTGGTGGGTGGTCTTGGATATCCAGACACTCGATGTCACAGTGCTTCATTTCAGTGATGGAATGCCAATATCTAAACAAGCAATACTTAGAAAATCTTCCCTCCTTTAGTGTGTGATGCTTATGGGCAAGGAATAGACAAGAAATCATCAAAATGACAAAAATGACAGAATAACAGGCATGAAGAGTTAAGGCTATTTGTGAAGACTAATTGATATTTAGAAGTTGCAGGCATAAAATTCCTTGAAAAATTGTTTTTCTCCTTAATGTATCATCAATGGCTTAGAGCCCTTTCTTTCTTCTTTCTGTTGGCTTTCTAATTCCAGTTCAGACTCCTGTTATCTAGCACAGGCCTCTCAACGATTTCCCACCATTCATCCTGCTCATGTGGCTGCAAGTCACAGCAATCCTCAATCCCACAGATTTCTCAAACTTTTTTTTTTTTCCTCAGGCATTGGATTTTGAAAGTAAAAACTTATATATTCTCAAAGTGGAAGCTACCAATACTCATGTGGACCCTCGATTCCTGTACTTGGGGCCATTCAAGGACTCAGCTACAGTCAGAATTCAGGTGGAGGATGTAGATGAACCCCCCATGTTCAGCAGACCAGCATACATAATGGAAGTGAAAGAAGATGTTCCAGTAAACAGCGTAATAGGAACAGTAACTGCTCAGGATCCAGATGCTGCCAAGAACCCTGTCAAGTAAGCATATACTATTTCAGCTTGTCTGTAAATTTTTTGCAGCTTCAATTTTGCTTTTATCCTGTCAGCATACACAAAAAAATCACTTGTAACAATGTGCATTGTAGAGCATGCTTAAATATGGAGTGTTGTAGGTGGTAAATGTTCTCTCAAGCTTGGGCATATCTAGGTATACGTGATTGTGTTTGCATGGCCTTTGCATCTTAAATTGTATCCTAATGTCTTCAGTAACTAATGTATGTTGCTATTTCTACCATGAAGGAATTTTGTGCAAAAAGAGCACCATGAAAATCTTAGTGTTCTCCTTCCACCTTTAACATTTTCCAGTGCAGCACGGTGCATCCTCTTGGCTATATGGTGGGGCTGATTCAGCAGCCTTTTCTTCTTCCATCTATCCAGACTTGCTTAAGAGAAGTCACATTTATCTTCTCTAAACTGCAAGTTGAAGTGCTGCAAAATCCGCTCCTGTGCACACATGGGCTCTGATCTCACCTGTATCAGTGTAAGGCTTGTAAGATGAGTCAGTCTCATGAACTTCATAAATTACACTTGCCGTGAACCAATAAACTAATTGTAGTGGAAGAGGAGGAAATGTTAAGGTTGGAGTAGCTAAACCTAAATATCCTTTTTTTGTAAATTAGGATGTGCATTGTTTCAGTACATGTTAGAGTAAAGTCATATTGCATAGAGTATAAAAGAACTTCTAAATAGTTGTGTGCTTTAATTAAAGTTCATTGCTACTGACAAGGCAGTAAGAGGAGGAATTGAAAAGTACAGCAATATTAAATCCAGGTCAATTTTCAGCAGGTTTCTGGGTTGGGCACCTTGGAAGTTCAATAGTAGTCTTTAGATCAAAATAGAACAGTGCAGGTTTAATAAAAATCCAGTCCATCAATACTTTTCACTTTTGCAAACAACTGTCTTTCATCAAAATATCTTACAGTAATGAGTAAGTTTTAAGCTCTTAGCTCATCTTGTGAGAGCAGTAAATATTATTATTTTAATTTCCTGGATGAAGAAGCTAAATCTAAAATTTTTCTGGCAGAAACCCTCTCATATATTCAGTTTATGTGGCATGCCCCACACATGAATTCTTGTTCAAGATGAAACCTTCTAACTTTAATTAAGATTTTCTTAAATTTATACCATGACATGCAACAATTGCATAGTGTTCTGGGCCAGCAGAGCATAGTCATTTACAGAGCAGCATAATGTTTCATGGACTTTGGTGAAGTCCAGGGACAGAATGGATATCTTCTATAGCACATTTTCATGGGCATGCTAGCGTGAAGATGAAAAATTGGTTGAGGTGACACCTAGGCCCCTTGCAGTCCTTGTAGGAACCTGCTTTTTTATATCTCATGGCACTGGAGAGTGAGGGGAGTGCTTCCCAGCTTCCCTGTGGTGATAACTACAACCATTTGCATTTCACACCAGCAGCAGCTCCTAATTATAAGTGATTTACAGTGGATAGGGATTATGCTGTTCATTGTTGAGTACTGCCTACTGGCGCTTTCCTGTTAATTGAATGTGTGTGCTAAAACTTACCTAACTTTCAACGGGCAGTTCTTTAATACAGTATAAGCACTTTGCATATTAAAGTATCAGATACTTATTGAGCAAAATTTAGTAGAAGTGTCAAAACTGATGCAGTGCAGCAGAAAGCGTGTCTGCTTACCTTAATAGCATGCAACAGCCAAGGGCAAGGAGAAGAACAATAAAAATGAGAAAGAGGTTAGAGTAATAGGAATGAACACAGCAAGAAGAAACATGAAAATCAGTAAGAGCAAAAGGAAATCAGCAGAGAGCAGTAGCCTGAGAGATGTTAACTTGCAATAAATGTAATTTTATGGTGCTAATATCTTGGGTATCTGCTAGAATTTAGGGGCATGGGTTGAGTCTGCATCTTTTTGACAGGGTAATTTTTTTTTTTCTATCATACAATAGAGATGCTAAATCCAATTTTCACTCTGAGCTTCGGGGAAGATGCAATTAGACTGTATATATATGACTTGTCACTTGCTTGTCAATTTTTCTTGACGGTTAAAAATAAAATCTTTAGACACTTGATATTACAATGAAAACCTTCCATTTTCTCCTCTACTTGAGTGAAGATTTCTCTTCTTAAACAAACTAAGCCCTAACTCTGTTAGATGAAAGCCCCTTTGATCTTCCATTAAAGGAAACCTTCACAATATCATTATGAAAATGCATTATGAAAAATTCACACACACATCCCTTCCTGACCCACAAATCTTCCTGACTTGTGGTTACATTAGAGAGCAAGCTGCTGAACGTCAGAAGACAATGAAGCACTAACAAAATATGAAGCAGATATCTGCACCGGTTGTAAAAGTGCATAATCATTTGTGACCTCAGTATTGGTAAAGCTGAAGTGCATCAGTCTAAGTCTTATAAATAAGTTTTCCTCTGACATGATGTTGGGAAAATGCAAAAATACACCTATACATGTTTGGCTATATTTGAATATGTGTCCATGTGTAGTAACTTTAACACATTCCTGAGTAGCACTCTACTGTCCAGCTGTGTTATAAAACAAAAAGCTTTTAATTCTGCTTGTGTTAGATCTACACAGAAATAATATGAACCGCTGCATAATGATAAAAAAATAATGCTGAAACTGGCACTGCTGTGTTGTACATCAGATCTTTTTAAATTGCTAGCTGAGTTTTTTTGCTATAGTAACTCCTCAGAGACATAATGAAGTTCATCAGTCACTGGAACTGTCTTCCCGCTGTGATTTGATTTACTAAAGTATCCCAGATGAAAATGGTCTGCAAACAAATGTAAAGCTAAATTTTGTTTATGTATTTTACTGACAACATATTTGCATGTGTTAGATTCTCTCTTTCACCATTCCCTTCTTCCTGTTATGTACAAGGAGAGACTGGAATCTACATAGATACTTTTTAACTTCCTAGCGTGTCAATTCCTCAAAGCTTGAAAGAGATGAAGTCCTGAAATCTGACAAATACACACCAGTAATTTCATTAAATAAATGTAAAAATTAGTTTGATGTTGTCTACTTAATTCTTACTAGGTTGTGATCCAGAAGTCAGAACCACCACCAATTCAACATAATTAAAAATCCTTGATCAAAAGAGACTGAATTATGCAAACTGAGAAACAGAAATGACAGTCTAGCTTATTAAAATCATCCTTCTAGACCAGATTTAATGGTATAATTGGAATATACTTTAACTGCACTGACCTTGTATGTATTTGCTTTGGGATATGAAGAAATAAAATTAACATTCTATTAAGAAACTGTCTGTGCTGTTTTTTTTTTTTTTTAATGAGTTTAAGTTTCCACTGTACAAGTGACTGAATATATGTATGGTTTTACAAATACTTGTACTTTAAAATTCTTAATATCTTGAAGAAAAAATCCTCAATGTTGCAGCCCTGGTATTCTTAGAAAAAGTTTCGAATTTTTTTTTTTCTTCCTGATACTGTACCACAGATTGAATTTGGGAAATCTTATAAAGTAAAGATAGTGATTGCAATATATCAAGGCATTAAAATGTGCTAAGGCAGTAAGATATTTTAAGTCCATTCAAAATATGAAGCGGGAGTGAAAGTAAAATTGAAGAAAAAAACCCCAATGAACAGACAACTCACGCCTAAAGCTAGTTGCTTATTTAAATATCTTGCTGAATAAGAGTCTGAAACATAATATTACAGTTGGTTGGAACAGCTAATATATGAAAAATCCTGATATTTCATTTCAAAGAAGAATGCAAAATCTAGACTTAACTGCAAAATGGAAATACCCAAGTATTTCAGCTGAAAGATATGGAAATGAGCTACAGAATATCTGAAAAATAATTGAATTCACAAGATACCAACATAATATCATATAAAAGCCTGAATAAATGAAAGATAAAATGAAGTGTTTACCATATCAAATAGTTACTTTGTCAAAATATAAAAGAGTCAGACCAGTTTGTATAACTTGTTCCCATGAAACATTTCAGCCAAGTCAACAAATTCACAAGTGCTATTTAGATTTGGACAAAGCAACACTTTTCAAGCTGATGGTAACATCACAATGCTGCATAGAGGAACTAGGTTAGTGACACCACAGTTGTCTTTGTGCAGCCAAAATTGCAGGATTGTCAATAAAGTAACAGCAGTGAATGAAAACTAAATCTGAACTCTTGAAAAACTAGCAAGGTGTGCCTGTGCAAATCCTACCAAAAAATGCTAGCTTTTCGTGCTAGTGCATTTGAATGTCATTTAGTTGCTTCCCTAGGAATTTAGCATGGAAAAAGCAAAACAGTTTAGTGCCAATAATTAATACTTACTATTGTTTTGTTTAGGAAGGTAGGCTACACTTAAATTCTTATTTTGAAATAAGACCTGATAAGTCTAACCTGCTGCAAGCATTATATCCCATCTTTTTATTTGCAAAGAAGAAAAAAAAATTCAGTTACAAGATAATTAGCAAGTTAGGTCACTTTAAACTTTTGTCAGAATCACATTTCAACTGGATTCTTCTATTCCCTCCTTCTTCCATGCAAGATCTCTCTGAGAATTTAAGAGACACTGCACAGGCACTCGGAAATTTGTACAGAATAAAGGACATGTCTTGCAGCTTCTTCTAGGGCAGAGCAGGAAACAGAAATTTTTCTCCAGCCTCTGCATTCCCTTGAATTCTGTAATGGTGGTAAACTCTGTCAGTCATTCTCCTGGCCCAGTTTTCATCTGATTGCCTACCAGCTCAGCTGTTATCTTTACCCTTCTCTGGACACAAGGGACAGCAGTAGCTACCTTGTCTCCACCAATGTGACCTGCAGGGAGACCAAGGGAGGATGCTGGGCTTCCGAAGGAGCTGTCCTGGATTGTACATGAGCACAGAGTTGGGCTTGAAACAAGAGCAGAATAATGCAATTGCATTCTTGCTTTGGCAACATCAGAGACATATTTCTGTCAAAACCTACATAATTTATGCAAGAATTTTCCCTTCATGAGAGATGAAACCAAGTCACAGCATTTGGATCAAGGTGGTAGCACCCTCTCCCGGGAACTGGAGAGTTCTACTTTTAAACTTGGATTTAGTTCAGCTGAAAAAGCAAAAGATCACATTGAAAATTTGAATCTGTATTTAGACTCTGAGCTCATCCAGAGCTTGTTAGCATTCATTTTCACATACAGATACCATCAAGCAGGGCTAAGAATGTTAGTTTTAATGAGTTACAACAAACCTTTGTGTGATATGTACTGTGGAATAATGAATCTCTGTTCCGTGCTGACTTGGTTTGGGCGGGCAGACTTTTTAAACGCTGAGAAGTGAAAGGCACAAATGCACCCCAGCTGTCAAATTTTATATCAGAAATTATTTGGAACAGTTGAGATATCAAACCATAAAAAGAGGGTTTTATAAAGGGAAAGCCAACTCAACCTTAAAATAAACTTCGTATCTTTCAGGACACAGACTTCACATTTTTCACTAAAAACAAAGCTTTGATGATTCTCAGAGGTATGTAAATTCTGCAACAATTCATTTATTCAGTGACAATACTCCACCTTCGAAATCAAACCTCCAATGTGTCATTATCCAGTAGCTCAGAACCAGCTCTTTGTGTGAATACATAAAGACTCTGAAGCCTGTGCTGAAAACAAAACCATTTACTGGCTGTTTGATGTCTAGTCTTAGAAAATGCTTTAAGAACATAGAAATTAAAAAGAAAGCATTCCTCTAACCCCATCTCTGTATTTGCAGGTACTCTGTGGATCGTCACACTGATATGGACAGAGTATTCAACATCAATTCAGGAAATGGTTCGATATTCACTTCAAAACCCCTTGACCGGGAAACACTGCTGTGGCACAACATTACAGTAATAGCAGCAGAGATCAGTAAGTTAAACCTAAATACGACTCCCGTCCCTGATGTAATGAATTTAGCCTTCTAGCTGAGTGTGTGGAAAGCACAGCTGGACACATGTCAGGTTTATGGATAGTCCAGTCAATACTAATGAAGAAGAAGCAGTAACTCTGCAAGAGGTTGTCTGCACTTTTGTGTTTATTAGGGACACAGTTCATGAAGAGGTAACTTAGCAGGGAGAAAAGGCGACAGTTCTGTGTTTTCTGAGCAGTAAAAGCCATTTTAAATTTTGAACATGGTTGTTTAATTCTGAAACGGGCATGCAGCAAAGCAGGTGGTTTAAAGCCAAACTGCATTACTTGGCTGAATTCAGTCTCATTCAGACTGGATGTTTTCAAGTAAGGCTAGGGTGGCTGGGCTGAGATAAGTGCCCAGATCTTAATCAGTTTTAAGGGTTTCCATTTTTTCACTTATGCATCTTTTGCAATTGCAAGCTGTATTTACAAATCAGTCTGTCACTTAGTTTAGAATTGTTCCAAAGTAGTAATCTTGGAATAATGCTAGACATGTTGATTTTAGAAGCCAAAATGCCAGGGGTCTAAGATAAGGACATTGATGTGAGATGGCCTTAGTAAACAATCCTCTTTGTTTTAATACATTCTCTATATCATATGCCTAAATATCAGGGAATGCTATTCTATTTGCTTTTACAGTCACAGTGCCTATGTTTATGGTGGAATGGTAGATAATATAAACACCAGTTCTATGACTGTCACAACATCTCTCTGCAACTCAGAGGCTAAATGGCTTTTAATTTTTCTGAGACAATGTAAGCTCTACTTTCTTTTGTTGTGAGTATGTGTATACGGCTCGATGGCTTAACAGTGAGAAGAGTGTAAAGAGATAAAGAGTACTCAACTCCAACTTCCTTCATTGTATAAGTCTTTTTTGAAACTGAAAACCAATGTTTTTTTGAAACTGAAAACCAATGGTTTGGTTCTTGCCTTGTTACTGAGGCAAGAAAATGAGGCTATAATAAGGAGCAGTGGGTATGAGCCTACAGGAATGATAGAACATTAATAGTTTCCTCCCTCTCTTGAAAGTTTGCACCTTTTGATGCCTGGAATGGGATTTCAGCACTGACTGTTAGCCAGGTGTTTGTGTTTCTGTTAATTCCTTGAAGGAGTGATCTAGGGTCAAGGGTTGCACACTACAGGCAGCTCCTGGATAGAGCAGAAGGGGAAAAATAAATGCCTAAAAAGGAAAGAATAGCAAGAACATTTAGGAAGCACGCTTGCATTGATCCCAGCAGGGCTGAAATAACATACAGTATAGAATATTGTATACTGTCTGAAAACCAATTTAGAATCTATAGGAAGTACTCATTTGGTTTCTTGCTTTTTCCCCTAAGCACAGAGCTTCTACTGCACCTAACCCTCTCAGCTAAACCGCTCATGTCTGACACAGGCTTCTGTCTTAATTGCCATTCCTCTTTAGTCTGAATCCTCTCAGGCTACAACAAGCTACTTCCCAGGTGTGCTTTACCAAGCCTAGACTAAATTTGGCATAACTAGGGTAGATGTCTTCCAAAGGCAGTTTTCTTGGTTGAAATGTAGCTACCCTTGGGATCCAGGATGCTTCGCTAATTTCAGTCTCAAGAGACTAGACTGGAAAATACCACTGCTTATTGTTCCTAGCTGATTGCTCTCGGTGACATTATCACATCAAGCTCCAAGTATATTTCACTGAAGTAATCTAAAAAAATATCAAGTCAAGTTACAGGCAGAATGCGCTTTCAGATGGGTGGGTGCTCCCTTTGATATAGAAAAAAAAATAATTATAAAGTCATAAAGAGAAACACCTTTCAGTGATGACTGTTCTTGATTTCATTTTACAGTAAAAAAAAAAAAAGATACAGAAGTTGTTTTGCCTTTGTCTGAAGTTGTCAGTAAGTGTAGATTGCTCCATTTCTAAATGTTCTCCTTTTTCACCAGTATGAGCTGCAATTGCTCAGTAGCCCAGAGAATCAGTCATGCTGTGACTGCTGCAAATAAATAGTTGGTGAAACACCGGGTCAGTACATCTGCCGCAGTCAGATGGCAAACTGGCATTAAAACGTAGTACACAGCTCTACTGAGTCACAGCTGCAGAATTACACCTGATTTACCAGAAACAATTCCCAGTTAAATATTTGTTGTTAAATAATGTTAATTTAATGTTAAATATTTGTTACTTAACACTTAAGGGTAAGTCAAACATTGGCAGGACTTTGTGGCTTTGTTCTGAAAAAAACCTCACTTCAACAGTTTGGTTGTTGGCTCAGCAGAAACCATATCCCTGTAGAGAGAAATGCATTTAAGAGTTTGTTGAGTCTGCGGAGATGGAGCCCAGTAGTATTTAAAGGCTAATGCAAACAAATTAACCTACATCAATTAATTTGCACAAATAATTTGAAAGGTGATGACAAAAAACAAACCAAGAAAGAAAGACTTGAAGATGAATACATAACTTTATACCTACATTTCCATTAAATCAGAGAAGAGGAGTCTGTTCACAGATACTAGAGTTTTTATGAAGCTTCTGTTTATTACAGTATCATTTTAAATTGTGAGAACCTTAAGCACCTAGAAGTAAAATGAAAATATGTAGGTTTAGTTTCAAAAAACAGGAAAGGAAACAATTGTAATTCTTGAGAGGAGAAGAAACACATTTGCCAATATATTTGAATGCATTTGTTAGAAAAGTATGCCTTATGAAATAGTCTTGCCAATAGTCCTGTGACTTCAAATGAGTACCTTTGATTTCTGCCTATTATAAAAATTCAACTTTTTTATTGATGTATTTTACACAGAATTCAACCTAGTCTATATTATACATAAACTGTTACTTTATACAGCGAATGAATTTAGCCCAATGGCTCATATTAGAAAGAGGTTTATGCCTAATGGAATCGTATTAACTTCAGTGGGACTGTGGAGCCTTAAAGCACAATATTTTGTCCAAATCACTGAGCTCTGTATTACAAACACAGAGTGCCAATTCTGGAGAGAAGACATTTTCAAATTTATAAAAATATTATAAACACAGTAATAGGACTTCTATTAAAGTCAACAAGCTACTATAATGAATAAATACAAGCTACTATAATGAATAAATATAATAATAAAATCAAGAAGCTATTATAATGGATGCTTGTAGAAGTATATAGAGTCTTAGATCTGCTATGTTTTATTGCACTATTTTTTCACTTGATTCATAGGTTAAAATGCATTAACAAACTATATTAATGTGGGTAGGAAATCAACATAGGAAAATTCAGTGTGAGCCCTCATGTAAGACAGGGGAAGGTATTTCTTTTAAATGAAACTAATTTCAACCATGCTCTTTCCCTCAGATTTCACTCTCTCACATTTCCATACCCACATACTCCTATGTGGATATTGTATGATCTGGAGCACAAAGGAGACAGATCTATAGCAATGTCTCTTGGGTTTCTTTTGCTTGGTGATGACAATTTTGTTTTGGGGGCAGATCTTGTACATCTTAGTGGTTGTTATGGTGTGACTTTCTGCCTCAGAATCTTGCCTATTTCACCATTCATGGTTCTGGGCAAGGTTGCTGCCCATTGTTTTTCTTCCTTATTCTGTGTATCTTCTTGACTAAAGCCTGCCCAAAAGGAAAAGGAATGGTCTGTACAGTATGGTGCATTTCCAGATGTTTTCATTTTTATCCAGAAAGGTGACAATATTTTCATCATATTTTATGCTCAGGAATATCCTTGTCAAATTCCATCTCTTGGCACTATGCAGTCCTTATAGGGAAAAAAAAATATTTGCATAGGGGATCTGTAGGTTCTATACAGTGTGTTCTTCAGGTGATGATACATTTTAGTATTTGCTCTAGAACACCAGCCAAGTCAATTCACAACAGGTTAGAAAACATCTGTGATCACAGCTGCACTTACTATTTCTATAAGGCAATGATAATCATGGTACCTTAAGGAAGTGTGTCACAAAATTTGTAGGGTGCAGAATATTATATTTAACAAGTGGAGAACAAAAATCCCACTCAGTTCCATCCTCATGACTCTTCCTGTTTCAGAGCTAAGAAAGGGAACATGTTTTAGATACTTCACTGCCACCAAACTATATCAGTTAGGCTAATAAATAGATTTCATTTAGACCCAGTAGTATATTTACATATATCACACATACATTCATAATCATACTTAGAGTGTTCAAAGGAATTTGTAAATCCTGAACTCCTACCCAATCTTAACTCTATAGTTTACGCAGAATTGGAGTAATGATACCACATTCATGCCATAAATCATTCACCAGAAATCAACAGAATATAAGTGGAATGCTGTGAGTGAGAAGAATTAAGGTAATGAGTCTCCAAGTCTGTCTCTTTCTTCCACTGCGCTGAGTCAGTGACTGGGCTACATAAAACCCCCATTCTGGTTTTGTCATTTCAGACAACCCCAAACAAAGCAGCCGTGTCCCAGTGTTCATTAAGGTTTTGGATGTAAATGACAACTCTCCAGAGTTTGCCATGTTTTACGAAACCTTCGTCTGTGAAAACGCAAAGGCAGAACAGGTGTGTTTTCTTCTTGTACTAAGAAAATATTCTAAATTAAATGAGTTTTGCTACTACTCTTGCATTACCTCATCAAGAGGTGTACTTTGCATTGCATCAAACTTAATTGCAAAATTAAACAGTGGCTGCACAGTATCTGATTTCACTTAGTATTCTTGCAGCTAATATGAGGGTATGTTTTTGAATGTTATTTTCTGTACTGCACCTTGTTACTCCTGATGCATTTTCATTCTTTGATCCTCTGCTTTATTCAGGCACCTCCACTGTCTCCTTCAAAAACAATTTCAGGACTGTAACTGTTACAGGTCCTGTCTGTGATACAACTATTTCCTGCCAGATAACTCTCAGGCTACCAGTCCTATTGCTAAGTAGTTCAAAGTAGCAGATAATTTGGAAGATTCAGCCAAACAATTTATGTGACATGAGATTTGGGTAGATAAAGTCAGCTTGGACTGTCTCACCTTTCATCTCTACTGCTTGTCACATGCAAAGGTTTCCTACCCATCTGGAGTGGCATCAACCCAAGCCTTCTGTTGAAATAAACTTGATTTTCCTGCCAACTTTCAAATTCATTATGTTACTTCTGGTGGTATAGGATAAAATAATATGGTGATCCTAAACAGCATCAGCAGCATGTTGATCACTTTTCTTAAGGTGACCATAGCAACATCTCCCTTAAAGCAGAAGGAAAAAAATGGTACAAAAATATTGCTTTTACAAGTTTTTGGACTACATAAATAAACATAAAGCTGACTGACTTTAAAGATAATTTTGTTCTTATTGTTTCAGCTGATACAAACATTAAGTGCTGTTGATAAAGATGACCCTTACAACGGACATCAGTTTTCATTCTCCTTAGCCCCTGAGGCAGCCAGCAGCTCAAACTTTACGCTACAGGACAACAGAGGTAAACTTCTAGGAAGACTTGACTTTATTATCTCATCCTTGCTTTCAGTCTTCAGATGAAGATTTAATGCATGCTTTGTTATTCCAGACAACACAGCAGGGATTTTCACCCGAAAAACCAGATATAACCGGCATGAAACAAGTACCTACTTCTTGCCAGTGGTAATATCAGACAATGATTACCCCATCCAGAGCAGCACTGAAACAGTGACTATTCGAGTGTGTGCTTGTGACCATCGAGGAAAGATGCTGTCCTGTAATGCAGAAGCCTTGGTTCATCCTACTGGTCTTAGCACTGGGGCTCTTATTGCCATTCTTCTCTGTATCATTATATTGCTTGGTAAGTAGTTCAGGAACAGTTTGTTCCTTTCATGGTTATTTTCATTGCTAAAATGATTATTTCAAGACTAGGACAAAGGCAAAGTAAAGACATAGTTGTCTTACCCTGCACATATATTATTGTATTTTCTCCTCTGAGGACTGCTGCAGATGGGGTGTATAGAGCACAACCTATCTAATCTTAGATATCTAAAATTTAGCAATATGCAAGGAACAGGAGATGGCTGGACTACACCCTCTGGTCAATAGAAAGAGACACCTGTAGAGAGCCATTCATCCCATCCCTTATTGGTACCTGAGGACGACCAGACTCATCACCCATCACCCTCTGCAGGTGTTCATCCCTTTCTGTTGACCATAGGAGGAGGCCAGATAACTTAGTTTTAAAGAATTAACTTCCCATTTCTAAACTGAGGCAAAACAAGTCTCAGTGCTTCTCTGCTGGTGGAAAAGGATTCTGAATGCTACTAAAGCACTCTCTCAAAGGCTGCAGGGTCCTTCATTTCAGCCACCTGTGATTGGAAGAGGTTGGGTCCTGAGGACAGAGGATGTGCAGACCTCTGGTGGCAGCACTTACAGGTGGTCAACATTTTACTTTTTTATGTGAAAATAAGGACCGTTTTCACCATCTCTCACATTCCTCTCAGGTTCCACCTATCCTGTACTGCAAACAGAGATAGTCGGTCCCTTGGCCATTAGCCATCATCTGTGCATCTGGGAGAACTGTACAAGACAACACTGGCTGTTCTCTGGGAGATGTTATTAGTCAGGAAATAAGGGAGTCTGACCAATTTTATAGCAGTAGGGTCAGGCAGGGGAGACAATGTTTCTTCAGTGATTCTACTTCTTTTTACCATACTTGTATCTTCCTTGGACATGCTTATCACCACTGCAGAGTCATCCTGATCTTTACTATTAACAAAAATTTCCTCTCCAGCAATGAGTCAAAGACGATGTTGTGGTTCTCAGACTTTAACAGTGTAGTCATGGCTTGCTCAAATAAGTACTATCCCATTTTCAGAAGATACTCCCACAATAACAATCTGATCTTTAATTCACCATTAAATTCATTTTTCAAAACATGGTATCCTTGCCCCTAAGGCCTGAGCTCACTTTGTATTAAGTTCCTTACCAGAAAAAGTAATGTAATGCTGCAGGTAGTCTTGCACTCGTTAGTACAACTGTGCTCATTAATATCAATCTGACATTAAACGATTTCCTGTTTTATGTCAATCGAAAAAAATTGATTCTGTGTGTTAAGCAGCACTTTATGTCAATTACTGCTCATGCCACCATGCACCATAAGCAGATTTTCAATTAACTCAGCTATATAATTTTCTATTTTCAGGTTGGTTGCAGAGTTTGAATGTGCAACCACTACTGAGTGAAAAACAATACTCTGGGCAGACCTGAACCACAGCTCAAAGTTAAGCAGCAACAAAAAGTGCCTGTAAATTGCTAAGTTTATTTGCAGTTTGAGTAAATTTAGCAGCTTATCAGGAGGTTTCAGATACTGATAAACACTGACATGCAAATAAAGGTGATGTACTTCAACATGTAGCTTATGATGGAGTTTTTTCCTGCAAGTTCAGCACAAAACAGTAAAATCTGCATATCACATGTGACATAATTATCAAAGTCTCATGCTTGCATGTTCTGTGTAACACCTTTTTTGTAATGAGATACTTCAGCAACCCTTCAATGTAAAATCTGTCATTCCTACGCTTTCTCAGACCATTCTACTGTCACTATTCCAGAAGCCCATTCAAAATTGACATGTGTTTTTCAAGTTCTCCAAAATGTTCTCCGGCTGTCTCTGTTCCTTCATATACACCTTTCACCAGTCCTTCCATACAGTGCCACAGTTTTATGCTCTTGAGAAAGATAATTGTCTCTTGCTGTATTTTTGCACAGCATCACAAGCATTGCTCAGATTAGGACCCTTCTGTGACACTCATCATTAGGCTGAGATCCTAATGCCATCTGAATCCCCCCTCCTAATCCTTCAGTTTCACCATCTCACTTATTTCCTTTCAACTCATATTGACAGATGTTCTGCTTTATTCACAGTGTTCCTATGGTACCACACAGCATTTGCCTACTTTATCCTGTCTTCTCGGTAACCTTCCGTAGTCAGTGAAGAGAAGCAGCACATCTTCTACAACATGCTTGGGCACACACCTACAGATAGTATTTTGCTCTAAGCAATCCTGCAGTGGAGCTCATTATTAAAAAACACAAACAAATAAAACAAAAGCCAAACCAACCAACCAAAAAAACAAAACAATGCCTCAAAAAAAAAAAAAACCAACAAAAAACCCCCCAGCTTTTTGTCTGGCAAAGGAAGCTCAGAACGATAAGGTTCAATGGAATAAAGTTTTAATTTGGGGACACTCTTAGTTCTTGACATTGCCTTTAAAAGGGTTACAAATGAGGACGAATGGACAGGAAAAAAAGTCTTTAACGGTTACTGTGCTTTGACTCACATGCCATATTAGAAGTGAAGTTGACATGAAAGACCATTGTGATCCACCTTATCCTCTCATATCAATGAGTTCAGGCATTTCTGCTTTGCTTTGCTATGGAAGAACTACAAAAGACAGCAAGATGTCTCTTTTCTTGGAGTTTGCACAGCAGAGCTGAAATGCTGGGCACTGCAGACCTCAGACTGCCAAAGCAACAGTGATAGTAGAAATACATCCCAGCTCCTTGCTGCTGTTCATTTGTCAGTATTCAGCCATTAACAATTTAATGTAGAATCCA
Source organism: Atrichornis clamosus (assembly GCA_013400975.1). NCBI lineage: Eukaryota > Metazoa > Chordata > Aves > Passeriformes > Menuridae > Atrichornis > Atrichornis clamosus. The sequence continues at coordinate 98,732 of WBMZ01010108.1, forward strand.
GCTAAGAAATCTGAAAGAAAAGTATTTCTACAGGAGAGTGTTGACAATGTCCCTTTCCATCCTCTGTGTTTACTTCTCCAACAGTACTAAGAATCATTATTGAGTAAAAATACTAAAATTTGGATCAGGATCACGGAAAGAGTTTTTTCCCTCCAAATAAATTAAAAATTTACATATACAAATGCACACTTTAAAACAAAGGACATAAAATATGTTTCAGAAATCTGCCTTTTGCAGATTAAAAAATATCTATATCATATCTCATCAGTCTAAGATTTAAGTCATGTACTTTTCTAAGGTGATGTGCATTGTAAAAACATTCCAGGGAAGTTAATAAAACTCAGACTTTATGCTAACTGAAAATCCACTCCATATTCCAAGGTTTTTTTTCCAGAGGAGGATAGATTTATTTGTCTTGAAATTCAGCTCTGCTAAGCTCAGTAGATACCATCCTTGTCCACAGCACAAGTTGCATATTGTCCAGGGGGTTCAAGGTAAAGAACATCTGATGTTACTTACTTTGGAGAAAGTGTTTCTTCCATCCCAGCTCTCATGAAACTAGTTCTGTTCTCAAGGCAACGAAGTTACTGTATGACTCTGGGTAATGAAATGCCTCCTGACAAAAAGACACTCCACTTGACTTCTTACAGGCTTGACATCTCCTTTCTTCCAATGTGCGTCCATGCCATTTCATCTCCCAAGGAATTCACAGGCAGAGCAAGCACAGCCTGAGAATCTGATGTGCACATTCTCAGTTTTGCAAAACATCCTCTAAAACTTCAAATTCAAGCAGAGGCACAGCATTTCTTCTGGGCTTTAATGGAGTTGGGGATTAACCTTCTTTCCCTTTCTCTGTTACTGTTGTTTTTGTTTGCAGTTACAGTGGTGCTGTTTGCAGCACTGAGACGGCAGCGGAAAAAAGAGCCTTTGATTATTTCCAAAGAAGACATCAGAGACAACATTGTCAGTTACAACGACGAAGGCGGTGGAGAGGAAGACACCCAGGCGTTTGATATCGGCACGCTGAGGAATCCCGAAGCCATAGATGATAATAAATTACGCAGAGACATTGTGCCGGAAACACTTTTTATGCCACGGCGGACTGCAACAGCACGAGATAACACGGATGTCAGAGATTTCATTAACCAAAGGTTAAAGGAAAATGATACAGATCCAACAGCACCCCCGTACGACTCGTTAGCAACCTACGCGTACGAAGGTAATGGTTCTGTGGCCGAGTCCCTCAGCTCCTTGGAGTCGGTGACTACGGACGGAGATCAGGACTACGATTACCTCAGTGACTGGGGACCTCGGTTTAAAAAGCTGGCAGATATGTATGGCTCAATGGACAGTGACAAAGACTCTTAATATGTTGTCTCTTTTTTTTCTTTCTTTTTGTTTCCCTTCCTCATTTCCAGAAACAGCATTGGGATACATGGAGTGGCTATTTCTTTCTATTTCTCCACAGCTGTGTGAAAGGGTTCTCTAGTCTACCCATTTGAATTGTCCAATGACTGCAGTCTGTGTGGGTTAGCCATCAGAAAACTTTTTCTAGTATCATTTTATGAGCTTCCAAGAGGCAAAATCCTTATTTTTTGAGTGCATCCAGTTTACCAAGCCAATCTTACAGGCACAGCAGTAGTGGAGGGGAAAAAAGGATCAGATGGGGAGCAATATTTTTACTTGTTCTGCTTATATTGTAAATTGGAGTATATTACTGTTTAAGCTCACTTGCTCTTTTTACTTGTATTCAGACTATTCAGCTCAGATGACTGCTCTGTCGATTGTGTATTGCACACCCCAGTGTAATGAGGTACCCTAGTTTACCCTATGTATTATAGTCAAAAGTAGTGGTGATGGAATGAAGGTTTATTATACAAGTAGAGTAAGCTGAGAAAAAAACATCAAACACACATTTTACTCATGAGGAGGGTAGAGAGGCTTAATGGTCATTTAAACCTAAGTGTTTCTCGAGAACTCGCCATTGCCCCATTGCACTGAATCATGCTAACACACACATATATATAGTTCATTGACTGCTCTGTATATATTCTTTGGACCTAGCATTGCTGGAGAGATGTGTGCGTGTGCACGTGTGTGTGGTCAGTAGCCCCAGTATCTAACTCTTAGATGGTTCCCAATTCTAACCCAGACTTGCTTAGCGATACAGGGAAAGTCATCAAATCCAACTCCAGGTTAGGTCATGACTCGGAGGAAGGAACAGATCATAACTGTGCTTTTGTTTGCACTTCTTCAGTCGGCCTCCACCTGCACATCAGTCCAGTGATGGCCACTGCACTGGGAGGTGGGAGTCAGGGTGTTCATATCCAGCTACTTCTGCCTGTTCTCATGTGCAGGTAGGGAGCAGTGGCCTCAAGGTGACTGCCACCCTTTGAGGCAAAATGAGCCGCTGCAGAGGAGGAAAGAGTGCTTTTTTTGTCCCGACCTTCTCCTCCTGGATGTCCAGGGTGGATTCCTGACTGACTCTGCCCAGTTTTGCTATCTGTAAAATGGGGAAATAATGCCTACCTCATCAGGATGTTGCAAGAACTATATAAGTCATTTAGAAAATGCTTTAGAAATGGAAAACATTGGCATTCTGCTGGAGGAAGTAACTTTTCCTGCTTTTAGGTGTTTGTTTTCTTCTTTTTTTTCTTCCAGATTCAAGCCCTGAACGTACAAATAAGTGAAAATTAATTGTCATTCCAGTGGCCTGAAAACTAGAGTTTATAACTAGAACTCATTTTTTAAAAATAAACTACTCAGCCAGGGTTGTTAAATACTTCACCAAAAGGTAAAATTTTAACCACAAGTTTCTGTGTGTGTGTTTATCTACTTTGCCAAGCTAAGCAATTTTTTTCCAGGCGTGGGGTGGAGGAAGATGCTGTGATCTTGGGCCAAAACAATTTTCGTTATGGCTTGCACATCATTTAGTATTTCAGTTGGTTTGTCAAACATGTAGCGGCTGCTCTTCAAATCCAGCCATCTAGGAGAGACTAACTAGAGAAAACCCTAAGGGGCTGCCATGGGGCATATCCAATTCCAGGAGCTAAAAGCTGCCCTGTGTCCTAAAGTAGGGAACCAGCCCACAGCACTGTGCCAAGAAAAAGAAGGAATTATTTTCTTTTAATATACCTCATACATAACTATTCTCATTGATTTCATTTTGAAACAGTATTTAATACCAGAATTATGGGAATGGATCTATTTTCCCCCTCCCCCTAATTTTGAGTGAATCAGTTTGAAAACTAAACAGCCTCAATTTATTCTGGAAATAAAGAGAGATGAGAAAAAAGTTAATAAACAGAAAATTAAGAGAAATTAAAAATTAATCCCTGAAATTCATTACTGCTAGTGAGTTAAAGAGAGCAGTAAGAGCCCCAAATATTAGATTCTTACAACCACAATGATATAATTTTAGGTTTTGCAAACGCTCACAGGGAAGAAAGAGGATGAGCCAGTCCTGGTGCAGCCCTGGCTGGGCAGGAAAGGGGAAGGACTCCTCCTTCGCAGTGGGGAGCACTGTACACCTGTGGGTGTAGGGCACAGCAGCTAATGGCTTGCAGATGCCCAGCATTATAGGGGCAGGTTTTCAGAGCAGAGGAGCCCACAGTTTCCGAGGGTCCTGGGCCCTCAACCTCCCTCATAGAGGCATCTCAGTGTTTAAGTCCAGCAGAGCACAGTTCCCACCCCCATCACTTAGTGGGGGCTGAGCCTGTTGCACCCATCATAATGGCAATGGCACACCTAGACCCTTATCATGTCCTCATTAGGGCCCCTGAGTAATTTAAGATGATAAAAGCCTTTGAATGCCTAGCCTTTCATGGCTTCCTTGAAATCGGAGCTTCTAGGAAGCAATCTGTCCAAAAGCTGGCTTTGGCAGACAGGAAGACCATCTGGATTTCAGATAATGTGGAGGAGCAGCAGATGCTCAGCACCACCTGCCACAGGTCCCTCACTTTGGGCTGCTCCCCTCACGCAGTCAGTGGGGCCAGGATATCCCTCCAGGGGCTCTCCCCATGGCTTCCTAACACACACCTCTCTCACCCTGCACTGTGGGGTTGCCTCCAGCAAATTGCCTCAAGCTCAGAACCCAGCCGGATGCCCAAAGCGAGCCAGTGAACTGTCCCTTCCCTTCCTTAAGCCCTGAGGAAGCAGATCTGCGTGTGGAGGGGGTGGCAGAGGTGGCTGTGAAACCACACAGGTATTCAGGCCTGTGAGCCACTGGGAAGAGGGAGTCGCTGGCACGACTGAAGACAGACCCTGTGCCCTGAAGGGGCTGGGCCACCCTGCAGGTCAGCCTGCATTAGGCACTTCTTGGGGTGGGATAACGAGCCAGGAGGATCACTGAACTCCTTTTAACTATTTTCCTATGTTTGTACAGTGATTTTGTCTGATTTCGTGATTGTTAGTAGCAGTCCAAGCGCAAGTTTTGGTTTGGTTTTGGTTTTTTTTCTTTTTAATTCAAAGTTGGTTTTATCTTGTCCATTGAGTGACACAGTAAATAATAGAGAGTGGCTACTCGTGCCTGTTATGTAAATATATTATATATATAAAATTATGTTATGTCACCACAAATATGGTGCCTGAATAGCAAATGCATTCTTCTAAGAAAATTTGAGGCAAACTTGCATCCAAATTATTATTTATGCATCTAGGTTTTAAGGTCTATTTTTTTTCTGCAAATTAAACAGATAGCATCTCTCACACAGCAAGAAGAGTTTGATTCTTTCTTTTCTTCTTGCTTGGCAGTACCACAAAGTGCAATTTATGAAATCAGTACTGCATATTAAATGTTGAAAGTGCCATATTGCAGTGAATACAAACCTTTGCAGTAGTATTTCTTTGCACTTTGTTGCATGGTGGCGTGCTAGATGATAGAAATGAATATTTAACAATGCTTTCACACAGTGCTACAATTGTCATTTATAAACAAGTGTTGGGCTATGGGCTATGAAGTGGCTTTTGAGGCTGTTTTAAGCCTGCTTTTCTTACAACCACACCTATTTAAGAAGAAGAATATTATTAGAAAGTTTATCTAAGCCAGGTAGAGAGATAAAAACACGGTTGGCTTTTAATTTGGAAAAGCATCTGACCTAGCAACAGGAGACACATTAAAAGATGCCAGGGAATTCAGTGGAGTCAACATGAAACAGGGACCTGGGAGACTATTCCAGCCATGCTACTGCAGAACAATGACATCTCTACACCTGAAATGGAATAAGGTTTCCACAGTAGCTATGTCATCTCAACTCCCAAAAGAGTCACTTTGTCCCAGAAAAATGATGGGGAGTTGTTGTTTACATTTTGTGTTTGCTGGGGTTACTTTGCTCCAGTAGAATTACTTCAGGTTCAACCCAGTTCTGTCCCCCAGCTGCACCAGTTTGGGGAGGCACGGCAGCACGTGCCTCCAGTGCAGTTGTGCCTGGACATCCCTCTGTGCAGGCAAGTGCTTGGAGGAGAGCTGCAGAAAAGGAAGAGGCTTGCAGAAAGCTCTGCGCAAGGGAATTTGGGGGTTTCTACAGGGCTCTGCTGGCAGTATCACAGGATTGGGATGTGTTCCCAAACCTGACATAGATGGAGTTGTGTCTGGCCATGAGAAAACCAGGTTGTCTGTATTTTTCAGTTATTTCTGTTAAAAATGTGCTGGAAAAAGATACCTAGTAGAAGAAGAACATGTCACCTTTACCAACACAGATATTTCCTAAATTTTTCCTAGGAAACAAATATATTTTTCTGGTCTTATTTCATTCTATGGACAAGTGTTTCTTAACTGCTAAATGTGAATGGAAGAGGCAACCTTCAAATAATCCAGTTTTGGAAGTAGCAGACTACATTGCAAGTTACAACTTTTCCATTTTACTGTCACAAAACAAAAAAAAAAGTTCCACAAAACCAAGTAATGGAATATCTGCAGTACCATACAAAGCAAAACAGTCATAAAGAAGTATAGTAGAGACAAATGACTTTAGAAATGGGTGTCTACACACGTACAGTATGATTAAAAAGAAGGAAATAATGAACACTGTATGCTGGCCATGTGTCAAAACCAGAATTATCCATGTTGAGCAAAACCTACAGTGTACTTCTAACACTTTCAGGTTTCCTACAGCACCAGAGGGAGATGTGCATGGATAGGAAGAAAGACATCTTTCTCAGACCAAGCAAGTTAAATCCATGCCATTTCCGTGTAGATCTCTAGGAAGGAAAGTCACGTCTCAAATTTCTGCAGCAGAACTATCTTGATGTCTTCTGCAGGGTTAGTTACTGACAGTGGTTCTGAGCAGGTAACCCCCTGCAAGCACCACTGTGTGAGCTCTATCAGCCACCGCCTGTTGGAAAGGTCTCTCCATGTTTCCTTTGGCTATGAGTAGCACTGAAGTGTTTCAGAAGGCCTCTGTCCCAACTGGATGCTGCCATCCCCTGCCCATTTGCATTTCAATTAACTCTGCAGTCTGAGCTTCCTCATCAAATGAGAGCAGACAAATAAACACTCATTATGTTACTTCCAGTGAGTATGAGCTATGTCATAAGCTGTGAAAGGCAGGTTTTTTCCGATCCCTCTGCACCTGTGAAACAGCAGCCTCCTCCAATAAATGTCAAAGCCACAAGGGTTTTTTGCTTTCAGTTTAGTCTTCAGAAAGACTTCTCTCAGAGATTGTTTCTGTACTTAAAGAGGAACAAAAGCATATTTAATGTCTACAGACTCATTAATTGCTCCAGAAAGAGAGAAAAACACACAACACCAACATATTGCTTTAATACCAGTCTCTCCCCTCAGCAGTTTTAAGCCAACTGAAACAATCTTGATCCTGCCTATCATTTTGCAATATTACACTTTTGAGCCCAGGCTTGCGTCTTTCATACACTAAACAGTTTCCTGAACAGTTTATAAAATTCAATGGTAGGTGCGCAAAAGCTGTGGCTGGGGTTACGGGAAGTACAAGTGCCAGGGAACTGAGCGTTTCAGGGAGAAGAGCAGAAGGTGGATTGCATGGGGGGTGAGGGGATGTAATCAGCCATGTGCAAGGCAGGCCCGTGGCACTTAAAAGCCACAAAACCATCATATTATGCATAGACTTACTGGATTTCAAAGGAGTTTTTAAAGAACCTGCCATTATATTTTTTTTATTCATGTGTCTTTTGCTTTCTTTAAAAATAAATTTTAAAAAATAATAATAATAAAAAAAGAGCTACTATGTTTAAATTTCTCCTTCCACAAAGTCGATTTGTCAAATAAGGCATAAGTCCAGCATATAGAGAAATTCTTTCCATTCCCATGGGCTTTTGACCTTTCCTATGAGACTGCACTATTTATGTAAATATACTTGGAGACACTTTCTATAAGCTTTTAGTTTTCTATGATCTATTACTTTAGTGTTTATTAAAGATACAAGCATATATAATTGTTAAGCATTCAGGTGAATACAACAAAGAACATTGCGGACACAAAGTTTTTCTGGATTTTGACACACAGAAAACTCTTCAGACTCACTGTACTGTTTTAATTCTGTGATTACTTTCATTGCTTTGAAAAATTAAACTTTAAAGAAAGGCCTTATAATAAATGCTATGTGCATCTTAACTGTGTTACTGAGCAAAATCAATCTGGCAAAGTCCTATTGCGATTTGTGATTTTTTAAACCCTTTAAAATAAATGCTTTTGGGTATTGATTTTTTTTAATTAAAAATACTTCCAAGCATAAATTGAAAATGATGCCTCCACCTGGGAAGATTTACTTGCTGGCATGCTCCAGCCACATAGTCTCTCCTGATGTCATCCCCTGGTCGTGCCGAGGGAGCCTCAGCATTGGATGGATCTGGTCACTGCTCAGCAGAGAGGGACATTTGTGGGCCATAATTTTGTCACCTGAGAGATTTACACCTAGAAGCTTCCCTGTGTTGCAAAGGGACCCATGCTGGAATGATTATCTCTTCTGCAGCGTGGATGGGCAATTTGTTTTGGTTAGATGGAAAGTGTGCACTCTCTCCCTTCTATTTCCTGTTCACTGTACTGGCTTCTTTTTTGGGGTTGGGGGGCAGGGGGAAATGAAATTTAAGGATTTGATGAGAAACGAATTTGAACAACAATTTCTCACAGACAGAGTGAATTTGCCTTTTTGCAAATTGATTTTTGTAACAAGTTATTTATATGATATTACTTAATAAATTGTTTTTTCTAACTTGTTTTTTTTCTAATTCTCTCAATCTATGTTATGTATTTACAACACTACCATAAAGAGAAACCTTTGAAAAGATTCTCCAATCACTTAAAGACAAAGGGCTAAATTGACTCAGTCTCTGAAATTCCATTTGTGTCTGGCTTGCAACATGCTATAAAAGCAGTAGGATCACTATTCTGTGATCATTGAGGTCTCCCAAGAGTGGTATAATTTCAGAAGGCATCCTTTAATGATGCTGACTATGAGGAGGATATTAGTCTATGATCACAAGCCAAATTTTGACTAGCCAAAGTTTCCCAGGAAGGCAGTAGAAGTTTTGTCAAAGCAGTGCATGTGGAATGCCTTTCTTTAAGCATATAAAGATCACATAATTTATGCACTGTTCAGTTATTTGTCTTTCATCATATGAAGTTCAAAAAAAATTTAGTCTCATTTCACTTATGGAGGGTCTAAATGTCATTTGCAGTATCTTTTTACATAAGGAGAACAACCTCCAGAGAAAATTTTTCATTGTAATACTTCCTTAATAAAAGAGCTGTCTATATCTCCAGAAATTCCATCACATTTAAAGGACAAGGACAAAGAAAAGAGTGGGAAAGGTCACAGCAAAGTAGTACATCATCAAAAGCATAAGAATGAACCACAAAAAGCAAACAGTTTAACACTGAAACCCATAAGTGCTTTATGAAAGAACTGAGTAACTTCTATAACTGATAAGATATTAGCCCAGAAATCCACCTGCAATCTTTGGTGGACCTCCATAAGAAAACCTCTGTATGAATTGCCAAAAAACCCAGCTTTTAAAAACAATAGGAGATCACAAGGCTATAAAACATAAGTGCACATAGTAATTAAGAGTATTTTTCCCTCATTATCTGAACGCCAAATCACAGAAATGAAGCACTACACAGTACATGGAGGATGTATCTACTTCCCCTGCACACTCTTCAGCAAGGGCACCCACCTGCACTTTCAGGTGCAAGCACAGAGAGGCCACAGTGACCCCACCTCTCGGCTCTGTTACTTCGCGCATCAGAGCAGCCCTGCAAGATTTCACAAAACATCAGCTTGAGCTTTTCATTTTCTAAATGATGGCAGTAGCAGCAGCAGAAATCCTGGTTGTCCACCTATTGAGAGGTGGTCCAGACTCTGCAACCTTCCATATATACTGAGGCTTTGAGAGCAGAACCACTTTTATTTACATGATAGAGGAAGCTGTCATATTTCTTGTCTTCTTATTTGATTTACTGTATCAAAGAGCACTTCAATCACAAATAAAAGTCAGTTAAAGGGTAGTGTTTCAGCCAGAAAATAAATCTGATTCTCTGGCATTAATGTACCGGTTTTATCTATGTAAAATAACATCCCCTCACAAGAAGCAACACAATCCCCTGCCAATATTCATCTTTCATTAATACTGCCAAAGTCACCACAGAGACAAGTCAGCTAGACAAGCCATTAAAGCCAACAGCCTGTTACTTTTTAAAAATTCTTGTTGAATTTGTCTGCCCTCCTCCGCCCCTCTGCTCCAGTCTTGTGAGACCCTACCTGGAGTGCTGCGTCCAGCTCTGGGGTCCCCAGCACCAGAAGGACATGGACTTGTTGGAGTGAGTCTAAAGGCAGGACACCAAGATGACCAGAGAGGTGCACCTCATTTCGCGTGAGGAAAGGCTGAAGAATTGGGTTTGTTCAGCTGGGAAAAGAGAAGGCTTTGGGATGACCTAATTGCAGCCTTCCAATACCTGAAGGGAACCTACAGGAAAGATGGAAAAGGATTTATTACAGGGGCATGCAGTGACAGAACAAGGGGGAATGGATTCAAACTGAAAGAGAGTAGGTGTAGATTATGTATTAGGAAGAAATTCTTTACTGTGGGGTTGGTGAGGCCCTGGACCAGGTTGCCCAGAGAAGCTGTGGATGCCCCATCCCTGGATGTGCTCAAGGCCAGGATGGGCAGGGACCTGAGCAACCTGGTCTAGTGGAAGGTGTCCCTGGCCATGGCAGGGGCTTGGAACTAGGTAATCTTTAAGGTCCTTTCCAATCCAAGCAATTCTATGATTCTATGAATTTCAAGAACAGCTCAAACAAAAGAGCCAAAGAAAAGATCAAATGTTTAACTGATGCTTTAATACTTACATAAAAATTGCAGGACTGGTCACTTAAATGAGCAGGCAAGTGAATTCAGTGTTGTTTCTTCCAATCTAATCTCAGATAACATTACTTTTGATGCTGTGAATGAAATTTGAGTTTGTTGGATAAGGCACAGATATTAAAAAAACCCAAAACATATTCTTACCCAAAGTCTTTGAAGCTTTTCCTCTTGCCAACACTAGTACATCTTCCCTGATTATAGCCCAGACAGTTACTAGCAAATACCCACCCTCTGCATTTTCTTTTCTCCAAACTGACTTCTACAGCTACAGTTTCTCAGCAGCTCTCTGAGAGCTGTTCCCACATCAGATCCTGAAGCACCTCCGTGTCTTAGTTCGAAAGACAGAT